>SDWI01001970.1:19734-49403 GCA_009193005.1 Lamellibrachia luymesi
AACAGAAAGTTCGAGATAAGGTCGGACCACTGGAAAACAACAGTGAAAACATAATTTCAGACGGGTTTCAAATGGCGGAGGTCCTGAATGAGTATTTCAGCTCAGTTTTTACCACAGAAGATATCAGCTCACTTCCAGCTCCATTGACTAAATTTGAGGGCAATAAATCAGAGCATTTGGGGCAGTTCTGTGTAACCCCTGAATTGATAGAAAAGAAAATTATGAAGATGTAAGATAATAAATCATCTGGAGTTGATGGGAAACCAACAAAACTGCTTAAGGAAATTGTTAAACAAATTAGTACACCACTTGCAAAAGTGTTTAACTTGTCACTAGAAGAAGGAATAGTTCCTTCAGAATAGAAAGAAGCAAACATTACACCGCTATTTGAGAAAGGATCGAGGAACAAACCAGAACATTACAGCCCAGTAAGTTTAACATCAGTTGTATGTAAATTACTCGAAACATTAATCAGAGACCACCTGGTGGAATTCCTTGTAAAACATAAATTAATAAATACATCTAAACATGGGTTCCTAAAAGCAAGGTCATGTCTAACCAATCTCTTATGTTTTTTGGAAGAAATTACAAAGTGGGTAGATGACGGGTCACCAGTGGATGTTGTCTATTTATTTAGACTTTCAGAAAGCTTTCGATAAAGTGCCACATCAAAGATTATTACTTAAACTAAAAGCCCACGGCATAGGTAACGATGTAATCAACTGGATAGAAAAGTGGCTTACACAAAGAAGACAGAGAGTAATAGTAGATGGTGAGATTTCAAACTGGAAATCTGTTTTGAGTGGGGTACCACAGGGATCAGTATTAGGCCCTATACTGTTTTTAATATATATAAATGATTTGGAAGATGACATATCTAGCAAAGTACTGAAATTTGCAGATGACACAAAAGTATTCAGAAAGGTTACTAATTTTACAAATAAACAAAGTTTACAGGATGATCTAGAAAAATTAGTTAAATGGTCAGAAAAATGGCAAATTTTATTCAATTTTGGGAAGTGTAAATGCATACACATAGGACGTGGAAATATGGACGAAGAATATAAAATGTGGGATGCTGTACTAGGTAGAACCACACAAGAAAAGGACTTAGGTGTAACATTTAGTGCTGCCATGAAAGTTTCAGAGCAATATTGGATTGTTGCTTCGAAAGGAAATCAAATTCTAGGGCTAATTAGGAGAACTATCACGTATAGGGCGAAACAGCTAATTGTACAAAGCAATAGTTAGACCACATTTGGAATATTGTATATAAGCATAGAGGCCGTATCGTAAGAAGGATATAGACAAGCTAGAAAGATATAGACAAGCTAGAAAGAATATAAGAAGAGCAACTAAAATGATTCCAGAATTAAGAGACCTTAGTTATGAAAGCCGCTTATTACAATGTGGTTTGACAACACTAGAGACCAGGCGACTGTTTAAAATAGTGAACGGTTATGAGGATGTTGATAGGAATATGTCCTTCAAACTTAAAGAAGGCAGTAGAACCAGAGGTCACAAAGCAGCATTAGTTAAGGAACAGTGTAAGTTGGACATGAGAAAGTACTCTTTCTCAAATAGGGTGATAAATGAATGGAACAAACTGCCAAATTATTGTGTTAATGCTAGTAGCGTGAATATGTTTAAACATAGAATTGACAGATATATGATAAGGGCGGGCTACACATAGATGATCAAATTGTTGGACTCTCGATAAGCCAATGGCTTTCTTGTCCACTTGCGATCTGGAACTTGTTTTTGTGGGATGGCAATCATGTTAAAAATCTTGTTAAAAAATTATCTCATACTTTATATGTCAATTCTTTCATTCCTTCTATTTCAATTCCCTGATGCCTTCTATGTTCATTCTCTCATGCCTTCTATGTCAATTCTCTGATACCTTCTATTTCAATTCCCTGATGCCTTCTATGTCAATTCTCTCATGCCTTCTATGTCAATTCTCTCGTGTCTTCTTTGCTCATTCTCTCGTGGCTTCTATGTTCATTCTCTCATGTCTTCTATGTCAATTCGCTCATGACTTCGATGTCAATTGTCTTATACCTTCGATGTCAATTGTCTCATGCCTTCTATGTTCATTCTCTCGTGCGTTCTATGTCAATTATCTCATGCCTTCGGTGTCAATTGTCTTATACCTTCTATATCAAATCTCTCATGCCTGCTATGTCAATTCTCTCATGCCTTCTATGTGGCTTTTGGAGTCCCGCAGGGCTCAGTCACTGATGTTCATTTCCTACACTGCACATGTTGGTGATATCGCACATCGACATGAAATCAACATACATCTCTATGCTGACGACACCCAACTCTACATCGTTTTCAGTCCTCTCTCATAGGAAGACACGACACGGTGCATGCTTACGTGATATATCGCCATGACAATGGAAATGGTCTGCTCTACGGAATTTTTTACCATCTTCTCACCAGAGAGTACAAAATGTTGCAGCTCGTCTCATAAGCAGAACTAAGAGACGCGACCACATCACACCTGTTCTGATCAAAAACCTATGTGGACGTTTGACGTAAATTAGGTAACTCAGAACATATGCTACGTACAATTGTTAGCAACGCTATGCATGTTTCTATCATTGTTACATGATCTACGTCAAACGTTGACTGGGTATGTAAGATGTAATAAGTTCTTGCCTTTTCTCCCGTGCAATGCCAGGTAACTCGGCTAGTTGTCAAATAAAATGTGTTGATATTGAATGTTTATTACAATTTTACTTTACATATTTTCACCAGACATAAGGAAGGTGTAGTAACTAGAGGGAAAGACGAATCGTCAGACTTAGAGCTGCGTAGATGGGCAGAGGGGGATTTCAATTTCACCGAGGTCGATGCATGAAGAAAACAAATTCTCGATTGATTGTGTGAATGCTGGCATTACAAATATATTTAAAGGCCAAATTAACACATATCTTCTTTCTTCAGACGTAGCCTACTGCTGGCATAGACGTAAACATTACCGTTTTTGGCAGGAAAATTCTGATTTTATCCCTTCGTCCTGCTTTCCCGCTTTTTGGACGAAATGTCCCGCTTTTTGTAATTTACTAAAACAAATAAAATCACGGTAAAATCAATATATTTGTTGCACACGACGCCATTGTAGTTACATTTTATATCTTTAGTCTCAAGTGATTTCACATGTTCTCGCCCGTTTGTTCACCGCCAACGATGACCTGGCGAACTGTAAAACATCACGTTAAAAACCGACGACGAAAATGCTAAAAACGACGATTGTTGAGTGGAGAAGACTACTCGCTTCATATAAACACTTTCCCGCTTTTTATAAGCACGTTCCCGCTTTTCCACGAGCAAATGTTGATACATATGTGCTGGTATTAAATTATGTAGGAGCAAATTGCAGTAACCCTTTTGATGTATGTAAAAGTTACATTTTGTATTTAATAAATTAAATTAAATTAAAATGAAAAACCCAAAGGAGAAAGATATGTCACCATTTCTTGGATGACGTAGTCGAGGTGATGCAACTGTTTCTAACCGGAAATGACGTAGTTTTTAACAGCCGCTAACATGTGGCAATAAGGCGGTGCGTTATCAAACAAACTGTAAACATCAATTGTATGCAGATATGGATTGGATGGCGTCCATCGCGGAAATTGCCTACATGATAATCGTCATCATACGTAAGTAATTGTGACGTTTATTATAGTGTTTAGCTACAACTGTATCCAATTATTACTTCTTGATCGTCAAAATAGTACGAAAAACGTCTACAAACCACTTTTAGGTTTTGCCACACAATGTTAAATCCCCGATGTAGAAGGTAGATTCCCACACCGAATACACCGCTCATAATCTACCCCCACATTTATATATATAGTTACCGGTGCAGTTTTCGACCCATGCCAGTTTTCGATCCATTGAAATATCGCTTGATATCGCGTTAGAGACGTCACAGCGTCTGTTTACGACAGTAACGATACAGAGTGTTGTCTGAGCAAAATATATTTTTATAGGTATAATATAACATGGAACACGTTTATGATATACATACCTTGATAGAAAACCGACTTTGCATGCTTACCAGACATTATTATTGAGCGTCTGCTGACGCATGTCTCGTTCGTGGCCACGTGACAATAATAGCCCTTTTTGTGGTATATGTATGGCAAGCTAGTCTTGACAAAAAAGTAGGAATAATTAAAATGTGTTAAATATACGAGAAAAAACGTACTACATTAACGTTATATATTCAATACAAATATGTGTGTTTTATAAAGCGCTATGTGAGAAGCCTGGTTGTTATAAAAAAAGTTGACATAAATGGAACAAAGTGGTAAAATTAAAAACGATTGTCTGTACGGCTTGACATAAATATAGGTCGAATACCGTCGGTTTCCTCGACTCGCGCGACATGGTTCAGACGTTCAATATTCGTAAGTTTTTCACTCAAAACAACTGTTTTAATAATTTGTTTGCATTGAATAAATGAAGGAGCTTTTGCTGATTTGGTATATCGATCTCTTACACAAAATGTTTCTTCAGATTTTTTTTAAATGGCATATTCTATTAAGTAGGTCGAAAGCTACACCGACCAGTATACATAGTTCTCTGTGTCGTAGTTCAAAACACAAGTTAATTACTCGTTCTAAAATCAAACAGACACATTTGTAAAATGTAAACATTATCGAACGCGAGAAACGCTGTCGTTGTTTATAATGTAGATAAAAAAATGTGTTTAGGATGTTCTCCCTATGACGTCACTTCCTAATTTCCAGATACTCGCTTCGGCGGATAGCTAATGTAAAATGTTGGTCTTCATTTTTAGTAATTTGTGGAACATAATAGGTTTTTTGTTCTAAATAATATATATCGTCGACACAGATAAAATAGATACAAATCTGATTTATTTTAATGTTATTATAGAAGAAGAAGAAGAAGAAGAAGAAATGTTTTTATTTTTCCCATCATACATTTCACATAATACATATATATCCATGTTAAATTATAATTTTAAATAATACAGATGTATATGGTTGTAAGTAAACATGGTCTATATTAAGGAAAACAAACAAATAGGGTTAGGATACTCCTCTAAGACTTGGATAGTCGCTATCGAGGAGCCACCTTACAAAATTAAATTAAACTAAATCAGTTGGTCAAACATATATAATTCTTCCGAGAAAAGAAGAAGAAAAAAAAAAAACCATAATAATAATATCATCTCTGATTGTGTCTGTGTATGAGTGTGCGCGTGCATGTGCTTGTTCGTGTGCATGTGCGTGTTCGTGTATTACTATTCTCGCTTGATTATGTGTGTTTGCAGTTTAGGCGCATGTTAGTATAAGGTGCCAGGTGGTTTTATTTTTTAATGTTGCATACATATATAGCAATTTTGCCTTGTGCATGAATCTTGATAATTTTGTAAAAAAATAAAGTTTTGCATACTGAGCAAATCCTTGTAAGCTGTGTGTAGTAAGCTTTTCCTTAACTATAGTGGGAATATTATTATGTAAATAAGGTAAATTATGCCAAAGACATTTCTTGGCAAATTCGTGTTTAGTTTTATAAGTATATATTTCATTATTGACTCGTGTATCATAATTATGTATGTCATAGTTGAAGATTATCCTCCAGTTCTGTAAATAAACTGGTAAATTGTTATGTAAATATTTATAATAAAATTTTAATTAATTTAATTTAAGAATGTCATCTACTTTTAACATGCTGAGTTTTTTTTATAGAGTGGCTCTGTGTGGGAATTATAATTACTTAAGGTAATAATTCTCAATGCTTTCTTTTGAAGTTTTATTATTCTATTTGTTTGAAAACCCCAAGCCATGATGCAATAATTAATGTGTGGTACAATTAATGAATTATATAATAATGTTTTAATTTGTTGTGATAACACATGTTTTAATTGATTTAAAATGCCAATCTTTTTAGAACATGCGTTTGAATTTTTTTCAGTATGTCTTTTCCAGTTCAGATTTGTATCAATAATTAAACCTTAGAAATTAAATCCTTAACCTGTTCAATATTTATATTATCTAACTTCAGAGTAAGCATCTGTACATTTTAATTTGTCCTTTGGAATGTCATATATTTAGATTTTGCAATGTTTAATGATAATTAATTTATTTTGAGCTTTTCATTTATTTTTAAAAGTTCATCATTTATTAAAGATTCTAAATTGTCATTTTGTATGTTACCATTAAAAGTATTTAAAGTACTTGATAAGGTTGTGTCATCAGCATAAATGATGAAATTAAACATTTTACCGGCTTGTGCAAAATCATTGATATATATGATAAATAACAGAGGTCCTAGGATTGAGCCCTGTGGTATGCCAGTTGTTATTGGTAACGTGTGATTATATATGATGAATTTCAGTATATTGTTTACGGTTATTTAGGTAGCTACTGAATAAGTTCAGATTTGTACCATTTATACCTTAATATTTTAGTTTGTTACTTATAATTAAATGGTCAATGGTATCGAATACTTTAGAAAGGTCCAAATATATGTTTCATCCTGATCAATTTGGGTTATAATCCTATCTATTAAGTTTGGAATCTTTTAAATAAGTTGACAATTGACCAAAAATATTTTTTTCAAAAACTTTTGAGATAGCTGGTAGAAGAGATATGGGTCTATAATTATAAAATATTGTTGGATCGCCTTTTTTATAAAATGGAATTACCTTAGCAATTTTTTATTTATCAGGGAATACTCCTGTGGTTAATATTTGATTTGTTAATAATGTTAAAGATTTGGTTACTGCAGGTTCAATTAATTTTAGTAGTTTAGTGGAAAAACCATCAAATCCATAACTATCTTTGTTGGGTAGATTATTTATTATTCTCTTTACAGTATATTCTTCAATTTTGTTAAATGTAAAAACATGCTTTTTTATTTAGATAATGCGAATGATCATGGAAGCTTTTGTATTTAATATTGTTTACCAGATGATTCCCTATTTTAGTAAAAAAAAATGCATTACATTTATTTGTCATAATAGAATTTGATTCTTTAAAATATGTAGGAAATTATTTGTTAGTTTTACTTTTAGACAGGATTTCATTTATAGTTTTCCAAGTATTTTTTATGTCAAATTTGAATTGATTAAAACGTGTTTCAAAATATGATTTTTTGCTATATGAAAGCGCCTTTTCAATATAACATTGTATGTTTTTAGATTAATCAGTAACATTTCATGTTCTGGAGAATCAGGATTTGTTAATTTCGTTTGTTTGTAAAGTTTATCTCTGTGTCGTATTGAGGCTAGCAAACCTTGAGTTATCCACGTAGAATTTTTATGTTTATATTTATTAAATTTCACTAATTTACTCATCATATATTTATTATTAGCTTGATTGATTTCATCTAGGATAATGTTATAGTTACGGTTTGTGTCAGCCATTGGACTTATGTCTAGTTCCTCATATATTTTAGTAGAGATTAAATCCTCTTTGACTTTTAACATTGCCTTTTTGTAGTAGTATCCATAATTATGAAATACGGTTGATGATCAGATATTTTTTTTATTAATATTCCTGCTGTACTCTTTAATATATATTTTGTTAAATTACAAAAGAAATTATCAATTAGTGTGCCATTACAGGTTGTAAACCTGGTGGGAAGAGTGATTTGGGGGAAGAGACTAAATGAAGTTAACATGTTAAAGAACCTGCTACAATGTTCTTGCTCATTTATTTTTAGCATATTTATGTTATAGTCCCCTGCTAGAATAAGATTATTTTTTTGATGATTTTGCATAGATGATATGACCGTTGTAAATTCATTTAGAAAATCATTATAATTTTCATTTAATGGCCTTGGAGGTCGGTATATATTTCCTATAGTGGTCGTCTGTGGTAAGCCTCCTCCGTTTACTTGTATTATTTGCCCCTCCCAATGTTTGTACGTGTTTAAGTTCATGTTTAATTCATAATTAAATTGTCGACATATTTATTATTGTTTTTAGCTACTAAATAAAAAATTTCAAAGTCATAATATGAAGATCGGCGTGTCATAGGCATTTTTTTTTTTTTCATTATTATTATTATTACTATTGATATATAAAATGTTATTTGTAATTTTTGTTTCACTACCACCTGTATACAAGGGAAAGGTTTCGTCAGTTATCATTTATTTGCATTTTTAATTTGGTTAACGATATATTTTATTGTACAATAATGTTTTAATAAAATCGAACATAATATTAAGGCAGCCAAACCACTATACACACGTGAGATATTTTGGAGATGAGTGTGTTTGTGCCTGTACATATCCTGTGCTACAGCTTTCCAAGCAATTACAATAGATCTGATAGAATACATTGAAAAATAAGTAAAAAAAAAAGAAGAAAAAAAGAAAAAATTAACAGAGCAATACGCTCGTGCATAGGCTTAACTGTATGCCTAAGAAGATAAGAGGCGAATTCATTATTATCATAAATGTGGTACTTCGCCTTATTGAAAACAATCATGACACATATTATGTCAATTATCGCTCTTTCAGCAATCAATACCATGTAGCCCTTATGGCAAATGTAATAGCCCCCGAGTCAGATGCAGCAGTTTTTGCGGTAAAACTGCTGTAAAATAATGTATTAGCAGCACAACACTGCAGTTTTGAAGTAAAATAAATAATGTATTACAAATAATGTATTACCAACACAGTAAAAAAAATTTTTTTTTTAATTACATACAAATAAATTAATAAATACACTGCAGTCTTGCAGTGAAACAAATAATAAAGCACACTGCAGCTTTGCAGTAAATAGAATAATGTATTATAAATAAAGTTTTACCAACACAGTAAAAATATAAAATATAAATATAAAAATATACATAATATATATATACATACACATATATACACATACATATACACGCACACATACCTACATATATANAACACATTAAAAAAACGAATAATTTATAAGCAGCTCAGTCAACTATACTGCAGTTTTGAGATGAAACAAATAATGTGTTAGTAACAAAATCAAATACATGCATGTGTGCTCATTTGTGCTCATGTGTGCTCATGTGTGCTCATGTGTGCTCATGTGTACTCATGTGAATGCTATTTATGGATAGTCACCAACCAGATCCTGTGTTGCGCAATACTATTACCAACATTGCTTGTCCGCGACTACAAAGCCACCCGGCGGGCTCAATCAACGCAGGCCATCTTGTATGTTGACGCTTGACCGAGTAATTGCCTAGTGGGCCATTTCGACAGTCGTAAACCAGGTACAATACTTGATTCTATGTTGTGCAATACCAACATTGTTATTCCACTGCAACTAAAACCAACAGTAAGCTAAACCGAGCAGTCAAGTTCTCGTTCAGGAAGATTTGTGCGTTTCGTTGTTGTGTTTCATGTTTCTTTAATGTGAACCGGGCGTGATACACGTTATCCCGAATTCGTTCCGTTCGAAATCTGACGATGGTGGGTCGACTGCCGGTACGCTTTCTACCTAAGCGGTGGCTTCTCTCTAGATCGTGCAGTGAGGGTGGGTGGGTAACACCCATCTTACCGTTGATCACTGCCAGTATTGTGGCGTCGGTGTCCTCGCCCTTGCCTGTCTCAGGAACCCCGTGAATTCGAAAGTTGGGCCGACGTGTGTATTGTTCTTGGTTGTCGAAGTAAGCAGCGATCGCTGCTTACTTCGAGTGCATGTATCTTCTTCTCTAATTCAACGATACGTATGTCCTTTGTCTTTACCTGTTTGGTCAGCGAATAGATCTTGTCCGCTAGATCGTATGGGTACAGAGTTTTGTCAACTTTGCAACTACTGCGTCATCGTTTAATAGTTCAATAATTCGTAGCGCAAGCAATTCCCTGAGTCGTCTGTGTGACTGCAGCTCTGTGTTGGTTTAGGAGGCATTGCAGGACTCAGTACACAACAACAAGTTGTTGGGGCGGGGCAATACTCTGTCACATCACGTGGTAATACTCTGTTACTTCACGTGGCAATACTCTGTTACTTCACGTGGCAATACTCTGTTACTTCACGTGGCAATACTCTGTTACTTCACGTGGCAATACTTTATCACTTCTTGCGTGGCAGTACTATATCGCTTCATGTGTCCAGTTTGTCTATGTAATAGCAATGCACATTCATGCATATAGCTTGCCGATTTAAAGTTCGCAGTGCCTCTTACTTTCCTGATAATGACGACATATTCGGAACTGTGCAGAAAGACTACATTAAGTCGCCATCTTGAACAGAATATTTGGTCAGTCAAATTTGATGTGAAAAATAAATCAACAATTGGTTCAATAAATACTTAGGTAATTGGTGCAATCACATGTGTACGTAGGCACACTGCACAATTAGTACTGCTACACTAAAATCTGCTTAACAGAATCGACCGTTTAGTATAACCAACATGTCTATGAGTGAATTATTCGCTATTCCCGCTGTGATAAAATGCCCTTTTAATAGAATCACGACCGCCGGTAAGTAGAATCAGATACACGAAACACATCATATTAGTGCGCAAAATAACAAGTTTTCAAGGAAAATCCCAAAGTTTTTTTTAACATAGATCAGTGTTTTTGACTTGAAAAATTTTATATTGAACAGTTAAAGCGAAAAAAACATTACATTAACAGAAATATTATTAACTGTTACCGTTGCATTTCGGTCAAGCCTTCGCGAGATTTATGCAACTAAGTTGCGACTTTCCTCTATCTAAGGACATATATCTTAAATGCAACAGCTTCTACTACTTCGGGTACTACTAGAGTTGTTGATATAAATGCAACAGCTTCTACTATTTCTGGTACTACTATAGTTGTTGATATAAATACAACAGCTTCTACTACTTCTGGTACTACTAGAGTTGTTGATATAAATACAACAGCTTCTACTACTTCTGGTTCTACTATGGTTGTTGATATAAATGCAACAGCTTCTACTACTTCTGGTACTACTAGAGTTGTTGATATAAATGCAACAGCTTCTACTACTTCTGGTACTACTAGAGTTGTTGATATAAATGCAACAGCTTCTACTACTTCTGGTACTACTAGAGTTGTTGATATAAATGCAACAGCTTCTACTACTTCTGGTACTACTAGAGTTGTTGATATAAATGCAACAGCTTCTACTACTTCTGGTACTACTAGAGTTGTTGATATAAATGCAACAGCTTCTACTACTTCTGGTACTACTAGAGTTGTTGATATAAATGCAACAGCTTCTACTACTTCTGGTACTACTAGAGTTGTTGATATAAATGCAACAGCTTCTACTACTTCTGGTACTACTAGAGTTGTTGATATAAATGCAACAGCTTCTACTACTTCTGGTACTACTAGAGTTGTTGATATAAATGCAACAGCTTCTACTACTTCTGGTACTACTAGAGTTGTTGATATAAATGCAACAGCTTCTACTACTTCTGGTACTACTAGAGTTGTTGATATAAATGCAACAGCTTCTACTACTTCTGGTACTACTAGAGTTGTTGATATAAATGCAACAGCTTCTACTACTTCTGGTACTACTAGAGTTGTTGATATAAATGCAACAGCTTCTACTACTTCTGGTACTACTAGAGTTGTTGATATAAATGCAACAGCTTCTACTACTTCTGGTACTACTAGAGTTGTTGATATAAATGCAACAGCTTCTACTACTTCTGGTACTACTAGAGTTGTTGATATAAATGCAACAGCTTCTACTACTTCTGGTACTACTAGAGTTGTTGATATAAATGCAACAGCTTCTACTACTTCTGGTACTACTAGAGTTGTTGATATAAATGCAACAGCTTCTACTACTTCTGGTACTACTAGAGTTGTTGATATAAATGCAACAGCTTCTACTACTTCTGGTACTACTAGAGTTGTTGATATAAATGCAACAGCTTCTACTACTTCTGGTACTACTAGAGTTGTTGATATAAATGCAACAGCTTCTACTACTTCTGGTACTACTAGAGTTGTTGATATAAATGCAACAGCTTCTACTACTTCTGGTACTACTAGAGTTGTTGATATAAATGCAACAGCTTCTACTACTTCTGGTACTACTAGAGTTGTTGATATAAATGCAACAGCTTCTACTACTTCTGGTACTACTAGAGTTGTTGATATAAATGCAACATCTTCTACTACTTCTGGTACTACTAGAGTTGTTGATATAAATGAAACAGCTTCTACTACATCTAGTTCTACTAGAGTTGTTGATATAAATACAACAGCTACTGCTACTTCTGTTGCTACTACTAGAGTTGTTGAAATAAATTCAACAGCTACTTCTACTTCTGCTACAACTAGAGTTATTAATATTTATACAACAGCTACTACTACTTCTGCTGCTACTACTAGAGTTGTTGATATTAATACAACAGCTACTACTACTTCTGCTACTACTAGAGTTGTTGATATTAATACTACAGCTTCTACTGCTTCTGCTGCTACTACTAGAGTTGTTGATATTAATACTACAGCTTCTACTGCTTCTGTTGCTACAACTAGAGTTATTAATATTTATACAACAGCTACTACTACTTCTGTTGCTACTACTAGAGTTGTTGATATTAATACAACAGCTACTACTACTTCTGCTACTACTAGAGTTGTTGATATTAATACTACAGCTTCTACTGCTTCTGCTGCTACTACTAGAGTTGTTGATATTAATACAACAGCTACTACTACTTCTGGTACTATTAGAGTTGTTGATATAAATACTACAGCTTCTACTACTTCTGGTACAACTAGAGTTGTTGATATAAACACTACAGCTTCTACTACTTATGTTGCTACTACTAGAGTTGTTTATATAAATGCAACAGCTTCTACTACTTCTGGTACTACTAGAGTTGTTGATATAAATACAAAAGCTTCTACTACTTCTGGTTCTACTACTAGAGTTGTTGATATAAATACAACAGCTACTACTACTTCTGCTGCTACTACTAGAGTTGTTGATATAAATACAACTGCAACTACTACTTCTGCTGCTACTACTAGAGTTGTTGATATAAATACAACTGCAACTACTACTTCTGTTGCTACTACTAGAGTTGTTGATATAAATACAACTGCTACTACTACTTCTGGTTCTACTAGAGTTGTTGATATAAATGCAACAGCTTCTACTACTTCTGGTACTACTAGAGTTGTTGATATAAATACAACAGTTTCTACTACTTCTGGTTCTACTAGAGTTGTTGATATAAATGCAACAGCTTCTTATACTTCTGGTACTACTAGAGTTGTTGATATAAATACAACTGCTTCTACTAGTTCTGGAACTACTAGAGTTGTTGATATTAATAAAACAGCTTCTACTACTTATGTTGCTACTACTAGAGTTGTTGATATAAATGCAACAGCTACTACTACTTCTAGTACTACTAGAGTTGTTGATATAAATACAACAGCTACTACTACTTATGTTGCTACTACTAGAGTTGTTTATATAAATACAACAGCTACTACTACTTATGTTGCTACTAGAGTTGTATGCGTATTTCACCTTTTAGAAGTACTGCCTTCGTTATTGCCACTTAAGGAGTTCGAACTTTTGCACATTTCTTGTTTTGCAGAGAGGTGTGCTGCTCTCGATAGCCCAGTCGCATTCGCCATGCTGAAGGGCAACTGGATTAGTGTACCTTTCACCCAATCACTTGTTAAAGACACGACATGGACAGAATTTATCACTAATCCCAACGGTAACACCATCGTGCAGGCCGGTGGGAAGCCAATCGGCCCACGCAAGTTACGCTACGCCACCTACACCCGGAAGACGGATCCTTCAAAATTCACTATCCTTAGGTAAGTGACGTACAGACGAAACAAACCTCACATAAACTACTCTTCCAGACACAGGAGGCGTACACGTAAATCATACGCCATATCATCATCGATCAGACGCAGGAGACATTCACATAATGCTTACGCCACGTCATCATCGGCCGAACTCATCACATGTACGCATAACGCATACGTCACGTCATTAATCAGATGCAGGAAGTTTGTATGAATTCTGCCTGAGAGATGCAAGATAGATACACCAAGACTGCATCTGTCAAACAAAAATGAACCGTCCTCAGGCCTGCTCTTTTTTTAGTTCATAGCCAAGCCATTAGTAATGATGACATGGGTGTCTCTTGCGCGTTTATCACTTGTTTATATACTCTCACTCTCACAATTTAATGAACAATAATATCAATCAACTTAGGTGACTGTCTTACTGACATATCGTCGTGGACGGATGGAAGTTAGCTGAATCTAAATAAAACATACGTTATTATCACTGACATGACGGGGTTATCGAACGATGTAAAGAAAAAGCTGTTTATTCACTACGACCAACCGTTGTTGTTGGTATTTCTAAGGCAGCACATCGTCGTGCGAATTGGGATTTTCAGAAATTAACACACTTCGATGCCGGTTATGACAAAAGTTTGAAGGATCTGCTGCGACTTAAGGCTTAAGTCGACTGTCGAAGAATACGCATCAACACCCTACGCAGTAACTAATTATGTGTCTGTGGTATTTTGACATGGCTTTAAAGAGGATGGTTCACTCATTGTCAGAGTGCGGTGCAGACAGACTAAAAGCACATTCAATGCGAGTATATTCGCAAAGATACTTTCTGTTTTATTATTTGGCCCGCACACAGATAGCTGGACAACGTTTGACTCCTCGCTTAATAAAGATGTGCGGACACTTAGTCTACCTCGAAGACAATATCAACTGCACTATTTAGGAGTCGTTTCTGAAGATCTACCTGCCGAAACAGTTTCAATAAGTATATTTTCGAAATTGCATATGTCACTCTGTTTATGGCTCTTGCGCTATTCACGACATCATGCTTACCGATTCTGGTCTGCAGCGCCTTTGAGCTCGGATCCCAGCAGGTAGATGTGCGACGTCTTGCCATCAGCAGTGTTATAACACAAGTGGTAATATACGTGGTGTATTCATCTTACTGAGACGGGAGACATCGCCACGTCTACATTTGTATTTGTCCAATTTTATTATTGGACTTGTACAATTTGTATTTGTTCATTGCACGCATGCCTGTAACTGTTTGTTTTCAACTGTGTTTTGACTGAAGATTCATTGTCACCGTCTCATTGTCTATTGTCAGCGTGGCTTTGGATGACGGAGGACGGTACATCGGCAGACGGTCAAGAACCACTCCATTAAAATTGACAGTTGACATACTAGTCGTTGGTGAGTTGAATGCTGTTTATCACGCCATAATTCAAACTTTCAGTCAATCGTCCGCCACAACCTCCCACTCACTCACTAACTCGTCCATGCAGTCATTCAGTCACTCGTCCACTAAACCACTCACACACTCACTCACTCACTCACTCACTCGTCCATGCAGTCATTCAGTCACTCGTCCACTAAACCACTCACTCATTCACTAACTCGTCCATGCAGTCATTCAGTCACTCGTCCACTAAACCACTCACTCACTCACTCGTCCATGCAGTCATTCAGTCACTCGTCCACTAAACCACTCACTCACTCACTAACTCATCCATGCAGTCATTCAGTCACTCGTCCACTAAACCACTCACTCACTCACTCGTCCATGCAGTCATTCAGTCACTCGTCCACTAAACCACCACCAGTACTTTTGTAGTCAGGAGTGTAGAATGTGGAGAGGTGCCATAACTATGCCTTGAGGTGCGAAAGTGTTCGTGTGGACCGTAGGAGACCGAATGCATTTGAGACATACTGACATATGTTAGTTAAGTATCCAAACATTTGAGACATACTGACATATGTTAGTTAAGTATCCAAACATCCATGAAACACAAGAGGATGGCACAGCCATGTATAAAAGCTTTCGAGCAAGAATAGAAGGCTGAATAGTATTAAAAGCAGTGGATAAATAAAAAACAAAGTCGAATAGTATTGCCTGCCACTTCTAGATGAGAGCACACTCTTTGTAGAACATATAGAACTGCATCATCGATACATACATCGATACATACTTTTATAGGCAAACTGTGGATCATCTTAAGTAAAATGGACATTTTATTGATAACTATTCGCTCATAAGCTTTCATAACAGCTGACGCCAGGGCGACAGGACGGAGATCATTGTGAACTATTCGCTCATAAGCTTTCATAACAGCTGACGCCAGGGCGACAGGACGGAGATCATTGTGAACTATTCGCTCATAAGCTTTCATAACATCTGACGCCAGGGCGACAGGACGGAGATCATTGTGAACTATTCGCTCATAAGCTTTCATAACAGCTGACGCCAGGGCGACAGGACGGGGATCATCGTGAACTATTCGCTCATAAGCTTTCATAACAGCTGACGCCAGGGCGACAGGACGGAGATCATTGTGAACTATTCGCTCATAAGCTCTCATAACAGCTGACGTCAGGGCGACAGGACGGATATCATTGTGAACTATTCGCTCATAAGCTCTCATAACAGCTGACGTCAGGGCGACAGGACGGAGATCATTGTGAACTATTCGCGCATAAGCTCTCATAACAGCTGACGCCAGGGCGACAGGACGGAGATCATTGATAACTATTCGCTCATAAGCTTTCATAAAAGCTGACGTCAGGGCGACAGGACGGAGATCGTTGTGAACTATTCGCTCATAAGCTTTCATAACAGCTGACGTCAGGGCGACAGGACGGAGATCATTGTGAACTATTCGCTCATAAGCTCTCATAACAACTGATGTCAGGGCGACAGGACGGAGATCATTCATAGACAATATCACAGATTTCTTGGGGAGAGGAATGATGCAAGCAGTCTTCCAAGACGTTGGTATATGGCCAGTAACAAAACACTGATTGAAAATCAAAGAAAATATGTAAACAAGCTCGTTTGCACGTCGTTAGAATTATGTCAGGGTCGGCAGCCTTGGTGGGATTGGTCTTGCGAAACACACTTCTTCGTTGGTACGGGGGGTTGGGGGGGGCATTAATGTTCGTCTTCCTGCACCGAAGCCGCCGCAAGCGTGTTACTCGTCTACTCATGTTACTCGTCTCCTCATGTTACTCATCTACTTGTGTTACTCATCTACTCATGTTACTAGTCTACTCATGTTACTCATCTACTCGTGTTACTCGTGTACTCATGTTACTCATCTACTCATGTTACTCGTCTACTCATGTTACTCATCTACTCATGTTACTCATCTACTCGTGTTACTCATCTACTCGTGTTACTCGTCTACTCATGTTACTCGTCTACTCATGTTACTCGTCTACTCGTGTTACTCGTCTACTCGTGTTACTCGTCTAC
Organism: Lamellibrachia luymesi; assembly: GCA_009193005.1. Classification (NCBI taxonomy): domain Eukaryota; kingdom Metazoa; phylum Annelida; class Polychaeta; order Sabellida; family Siboglinidae; genus Lamellibrachia; species Lamellibrachia luymesi. The sequence continues at coordinate 36,995 of SDWI01001970.1, forward strand.
TCGTGTTACTCGTCTACTCGTGTTACTCGTCTACTCGTGTTACACGTCTACTCGTGTAACTCGTCTACTCGTGTAACTCGTCTACTCGTGTTGCTCGTCTACTCGTGTTGCTCGTCTACTCGTGTTGCTCGTCTACTCGTGTTGCTCGTCTACTCGTGTTGCTCGTCTACTCGTGTAGCTCGTCTACTCGTGTTGCTCGTCTACTCGTGTTGCTCGTCTACTCGTGTTACTCGTCTACTCGTGTTACTCGTCTTCTCGTGTTACTCGTCTACTCGTGTTACTCGTATACTCGTGTTACTCGTCTACTCGTGTTACTCGTCTACTCGTGTTACTCGTCTACTCGTGTTACTCGTCTACTCGTGTAACTCGTCTACTCGTGTTACTGGTCTACTCGTGTTACTCGTCTACTCGTGTTACTCGTCTACTCATGTTACTCGTCTACTCGTGTTACTCGTCTACTCGTGTTACTCGTCTACTCATGTTACTCAACTACTCGTGTTACTCGTCTACTCATGTTACACATCTACTCATGTTACTCGTCTACTCATGTTACTCGTCTAATCATGTTAATCGTCTACTCATGTTACTCGTCTACTCGTGTTACTCGTCTACTCATGTAACTCGTCTGCTCGTGTTCTTGCAAAAAGTCGAGGCAGTCAAAACGATTGTAAAAGTTATTGAGTCCGTTGACATATCCTTCTGATTTCTGCGAGACGTTTCGTTTCTTATCGTCATTCGCAGAGCCACTCATTATTTTCATTCTATTCCATGCTTGCTTCACGTTGTTTTGGGAGAAATACTCTTCCACTTTCTTCTTGCATTGTTCTTTCTCTTTTCGAATTTCGAGTTTGAGTTATTTTTACCTACCCACCCTCCCAACTGTTCACCCAAAGCACCCATCCAGTTACTCACCCATCTGGTCATTCACCCGTCCTGTCACCCACCCATCCAGTCATTCACCCATCCAGTCACTCACCCATCCAACAACTCACCCATCCAGTCACTCACATATCCAATCACTCATATATCCAGCCCTCACCTATCCAGTCACTCACCCATCCACTCACCCACCCATCCAGTCACTCACCCATTTACTGCTCACCCATCTAGTCATTCACCCATCCAGTCACTCACCCATTTAGTCACCCACCCATCCATTCACTCACCCATCCAGTCACCCACCCACCCAGTCACCCACCCATCCAGTCACCCACCCATCCAGTCACTCACCCATCCAGTCACCCACCCATCCAGTCACCCACCCATCCATTCACCCACCCATCCAGTCACTCTCCCATCCAGTCACCCACCCATCCAGTCACCCACCCATCCAGTCACTCACCCATCCACCTCTCTCCCATCCAATCACCCACCCATCCATTCACCCACCCATCCAGTCACCCACCCATTCAGCCACTCACCCATCCACTCACCCACCCATCCAGTCACCCACCCATTGAGTCACCCACCCATCCAGTCATCCACCCATTCAGTCATCCACCCATCCAGTCACTCACTCATTCAGTCACTCACCCATCCAGTCACTCACACATCCAGTCACTCTCCCATCCAGCGCTCACCCATCCAGTTACGCGCATATCCAGCCACCCATCCATCCAGTCACCCACCCACTAACCAACTTACCTATCTATCTACCAAAGATCGTAAACCAAGTCATTGACAGAATGTCGTCTTCTCCAGACAACTTCAAGTGCAACGTGAGTGGCATTCACACGGCGACGGTTGGCGACAATGTTACCTATGCGTGTTCTATGAACTACCAGGGCATGTTCACGCCAACACCGGCGAACTGGGAAGGACCCGGCATTACTGACCAGGATTGTAAATCTACCAAAGTTTCCGTCACTAGGGCCAATCAATCCACTTGTTTTACCGGTGGGCCGGCTGTCTTTCGCTATTCGATGTTTTCATCAGAACAAAGCTTCCGTGTGAACCGCTATTTAAACAGAACAATTTAGTAAAGATATTCACAAACTGCAACTAGGGCTAATTATGTACAAGCATACTCGTCAAGCACTTCCAAATAGCATCTCAACACTATATCAAAGAAATATGGAAATCCACAATTACAATTCTATTAACAGCAATGATTACATGAAGCAAGGACAAACACAAGGATATTTACAATTACATACTCTGGGCCCTCGTTCTGGAATTCCATACCAGAACACATAAAAAATAATAAAACAGAAAACCAATTTAAATAGAAGTTAAAACAATGCCTGATCTCAACATACTGCAACATGTCCTAATTTCCAATATAGAAATTGTTCATATTCACTACAGTGTACGCTGTAAATACTAAAGAATATTCACTATATTGTTCAATTATCACTTTAACTCACGTTGTTAGATTGCGCTAGATTATGCTGGATCATAACACCTCGTTATATTTTTTATTTACGTCACATCTAATATGTTTTTTTTTGTTGTAAATATCAATGAAAAATATTCACTTTATTGTTCAATTATCACTTTGACTAATGTTGTTAGATTGTGCTAGATTATGCTGGATTTGATTACGACACATCGTATTTTATTTGCGTCACATCTAAAAACATAATCTCCAGTTTGTAGCATCATTCCATGGCAAGATTACTATACCTAATTATAGGTGGTTTTCGTAATAAGCCCCTTGGGGTTTCCAGAGAATCTCCTGTGTTACCAGATGAAACTAATTATGACCATTCTTGTAATAACATTGCAAATGAGTAAACAAATAAACTCACATTGATTGATTGGTTGGTTGATTGATTGGTTGATTGGTTGATTGATTGATTGATTGATTGATTGATTGATTGATTGATTGATTGATTGATTGATTGATTGATTGATTGATTGATTGATTGATGTGTAATCTTTGCGAATAGAACAGGAATAATTCCGTCCCAGCCAATATATTTCATGCGATATTTATATCCCGCTCAATATTTGTTTAACTTGTTCAGTTGCTACATCTTAACTAACAGTAAAATATAGCATGAAGAACGAATTTTGCAATATGCTCATGTGCATCTAACAATACGTTATAATTATTTATATATGTTAGGAGTTGCTACCTGCTCTACTACACTGGAAGCGACATTCGATCTCAGCGGAACGACAAGAAACTTCACGTTCACAGCATCGATGGGTAACATTTCTACCTACGTCTTCCAGACAGGAGAACTGATTGTGCAAGGTAAGTACAGAGGAATTTGCTGAATACAATCACTTTGGGTCATAACTATTTGATTATATTAAACGGCTGATTCACTTAAATGACATATTAATACAGCGTGAACAGGGAATGATTCCGTCCCAGCCAATATATTTGATTCTACTAAACGATGATTCTGTTATCCGTGACTGCGCTAAGCAGAATCCACTATTTTACAAATATACTCAACGATTTGTTGGGCAGTTGTTATATAACAATATCATTCTCGGAATTGTTCTATTAAAGTTTGAGATTTTCTTAAAATAATGGACAAAGATTTCCAAAAAGGCCTCAAACAAGAGTTATTTACATTACAGTGCAACACCGGTTTCTTGATAAGAACGCGTTAGTTTATAACCCAGTACACATTTTATTTGATATGCGCCTATACTTGAGCGTTATTCTGTGGTTCGGTCCAGTTTAAAACAGGATGATGCACTGTAACATGCTCCGAATGTGTCTCAACACTTAATGTAAAGCCTATATGTTTAACTCATCTCATATGTAGCCGTAATACACTTAATGTATAATCTGTTAGTTTAACCCAGCTGTGATATAATTTCAGCTATAATTTTGAAGCAGTGAAACTGTGTATTAAGCTTTAATGTTGTCCACGATCCCCTAAGTATTATTTTCAAGTATCACATTTATATCGCTTCCATATTCTTTTAGAAATGCTTAGTCATTGACCACGACTTACAGATAGCAGTGTGGGACAATGGGCTCCACATAGCATTGCAAATCATGTTTTCTTACTTCAAGTAATATATTATAATAAAACTTATAGTAATCAGCTTGTTTCGTTGCAGAAGCCCCCTTGCCGACCAACGGCTCCACTGTGTACATTGACTATTACACGAATGTGAGTTCCGCACCGCTCAAGACGGTGGTCCTCGGAGCGTCCTTCCTGCCCCTCTTGTGGGGATACAGCGCCCTGGCCTTAGTCATCTTTACTGTAGCACTAGCCGCCTTGTTGTACAGGTAACGTCTTAGCCGGCCAGCGCGTCACACGGAGCGCAGAAATATACATATATAATACAATACAATACAATAAAAATACTACTATTGCATTAAAGTTCTCTGGAGACCCAAGCTTCTCAGCACACCAAAACAAAAGGGGTTAAGCAGTTCCCAACCAGCAAGCCGTTCCAGTTGGATTGGTACGCTGGGGAGCTTTGGAAGATATAGTGTAGGCCACTATGTCATAGAAAATGCTTTCCCGCAGAATATTTGTTAAAAGCAAACTTTCACTTGATTTAGTATCTTTGGGTCGCATAGTTCTAAAAAATAGGGTGGCAATTTTTTCAAACAGGACATATTTACCAAATTCAAGATGGCCGCCAGCGTACAAATGACTAGATTTTCCATCACATTATTATGTTTAATAATTCGTTATATGTTTAGAATGATGCCTGGAGCCCGTAGCACTGAAAATACGTATTTATGTTAATATCTGTGTTATTCATACATAATGTGGACATTAGTAGATGGCCACCATCTTGAATTTCAAAATGGTGGTGACAACAAAATGTGAAATTTTCTTCTGTAGACTGTAGGCGGTACTGTTATGCTCAATCTATGTTGTTCTTTAACTAATAATACTTTATGTGCTGTAACTCTTCTATTTTCGTTAAGTAAAGTTTGAAAAATCATTGTTTTAATAAGTTTCAATATAGTATACAGGTTGGACAACTTTTCGTAGTAGCAACATTGATGTATCTATGAAACAACTAAACACAATTTTGGCGCATACAAAAACCTCTAATTTTGTATGTAATCAATGCATTGTATAATTACAATTGATAGTCCTAACACAATCATTTTTGTTACAGTATCACTATTGTAACAGCTGTCGCTGTGTTATTGTTGCCATAATTTCAGGGGACACAAGTGATCGCAACACACACACGTGCTTAATTAGCACAATCAATAGTGGCCCAAGGAGGTAGTATTGTTGATTTATTTACTTCATAATTGACTTGTTTGGTGCCTACACAAACTTCGTTTTTTACGTAAATGTATTGTTTATGTATGTAGTTATGTGTTTGTATGATTTGCTGCTGCTGTTATGAATGAGAAGGTGACCAAAGATATCTTAGGTCGTGAAGACATTGGACATCAGATGTTTGAGGGATTTATCACAGAGCGTTTAACAGAGGTAAACCTTTCTGTGTGGGACCCAATGAAGAGAAAGAAGCTCGGAACATTCAAAACTGCAAATGCAATAATAGAAGTAAAAGCGGGGGACGTGGGACGGGGACGGGGGACGGGGGACGAGCTGGTTAAAATCAAAGAAGAATGTGGACTACTGCAGAGGTTCATTGTTATATGAAGAAGTCCAGACCTTCATCTGAAGAAATGCATCGGGACGTTTGAATTTGGCCTTGTTCTACGATCTCTATTCACATCGGACGGATCACTGTTATTAGCGTATGACAAGGCGACAATTCTCCATTATCTTGAGAAAGATGCAACGTCGCAAGATATGGAAACAGAGGCTGGAAACGAAACTACAAGTTAAAGAGTAATCATATTCGATAGCATGGCATTGGTGAATTGAGTTTCCAAAACGGATAACATGAAGACATGCCGTGACTTCGTCTAATCTTTTCTTAAGAAACTCATCAACTTGGTAGCAAATTACGACAAAGTTAGGTCGGTGTTGGATAGATCTATGAACACCTCCCTCAAAGTTAGGTCGGTGTTGGATAGATCTAAGAACACCTCCCTCAAAGTTAGGTCGGTGTTGGATAGATCTATGAACACCTCCCTCAATGTTAGATCGGTGTTGGATAGATCTATGAACACCTCCCTCAAAGTTAGGTCGGTGTTGGATAGATCTATGAACACCTCCCTCAAAGTTAGGTCGGTGTTGGATAGATCTATGAACACCTCAAAGAATAAATGAGCAAAAAAAGGACAAAAGGGAAGTCAACGTACTACCACGTCAAAGACGGCTCGTTAATCCAGGATATTTCGTTTGAAGGATTTCTTCTCAAATGTCAAGACCAAGGCAGAACTTACATACTATTTAGCTGCCAAATGTCTAGATCACAGCAAGAGTCCTGGCAACAGGTTGAAGAAGTTCATTCTAACATCTGGAACAGAAAGCAAGAGAAATGTCCATGTTCCAAGCACCATAATCACTCAGAGTCAGGAGTCGGCAGATACTTTGCTCTTGCTGTATGCCCTTACAATTGACAGATATGCAGAAGTTGTGATTGATTCGCCAGACACATATGTCTTCCTGCTGGTGTTTAAATGTACCCAAGCCTCAAAGTTGCAACAAGCTTTCTTACTGGAAAGGGCAAGCTGAAGAGAAAGGTTGCAGTGCAGCCTATTTATGACATGCTGGGATCAAAACGCGCATCAGTGATGTTAGGCTTCCATGCTTCTAGGGGTCTGACATGTTTGGTAAATTTGCGGTAGAACCAAAGAGTGGTGCATCAAGGTGTTCGCGTCTTTTGATGATGAGATTCTGGAAGCATTTACATCATTAGGAACATTGATCCATTTCCAGACGAATGCACACGGTTAAAATGATTTGTCTGCATTCTTTACAGGTCCAAAGTATGCCCCAAAGTAAATGCATGCATTTGGGTTTGACATACCAACTACTTATAGTGTTTAACGGCAGTCATTTTGAAAAAAATCAGCTTAAAGCCAAGTATACCGGGAAAAGTGTCCATGTTCAATATGGCGACCGTCTTGAATTTTCCACCCTTTTCTTAAAACCTTTATAACTTAAATAATACTTAGAGGATACACAGTATCATTGGCAAAGGAACAGTAAAGATTGAGCATAGTAATACAGTCAACAGTAGTTAATTCTCTTTTATTGCAACCGCCATTTTGAAATTCAAGATAACGGCCATCTACTACCGCTCACATATATCTGAACAATAACTACCTGACATATAAATGGGTATTGTCGATGTCAAGGATTCCAGGCACCAACAGCGTTGCTAACAATTGTACGGACTATTGTTCTGAGTTACGTAATCTACGTCAACTGTCCATATACATAACACCCCGACCAGTGCTATGCAGTGCTATGCTGTGCTATACTGTGCTACAGACTTGTTATATAATTCATTCGGAGATATAAAGGTAAAGTTATGTTCTCATATAACAAAGTACCAGGTATCACAGCGACTTACACTTCACCCTCAGCAGACTGGTGCCTATACCACTGTCTGTGGGACGCATTCAGATATATTTGTTCACACAGTTCCACTACCGTCTCTAGCCAGGTACTCTTTTACACAGGTGAGCAAACATNCTGCATAGCATAGCACAGTATAGTATAGTAAAAATCCCCTGGGGTCGGGGTGTTACGTATATGGACAGTTGACGTAGATTATGTAATAGTCCGTACAATTGTTAGCAACGCTATGTGTGTTTTTCTACGAATGTTGCTAGTTACGTAATCTACGTCAAACCTCGACATAAGAACGTTTCGTGAAGCCGGCAGTTATTTTGGGGGCACGAAGCTGCTATTGCACCTAAAGCCCACGCGTCTTTCCGACAGATGCACCAAGAGCAAGGAGGAAGAGGGAGACGAGGACGAGGACGACGACGAGGACGACGACGAGGACGACGACGAGGGCGAGGGCGAGGGCGAGGGCGAGGACGAGGACGAGGACAAAGAGGGGAGTAGCGGTGAGTCATTGGATGGCATGGACGCCTTGTCCGGGTCCTCGTGAAGTGTCACCGGCACCAACGTCACCGAAACACCGATGACGTCATAACATCTGACATCACGTGTAGTGTAATGACAATACGCGCGTGTATTATTTCACTTGGAAATGTGTGTTGTGTTTTTGTAGCAAAACGTGTTTGTGCTGTTGTAAATTCAAAGGTATGCGTATCTTAGTATTAGCAAAACACGGCAGCTGCAATAGCAAACCGTAGGTGTAATGTTGTAATAGCAAACCGTTGGTGTAGTGTTGTAATAGCAAAATGCTGGTGTAATATTGTATTATGAAAATTTCCCTGTATTGTTGTGTTGGCAAAAACATGTGTAGTGTTGGTTCGGTCGACTACGTATGACAGGTGTTTCATACAAACTTGGGTGTACCAATGTAATGGATAATTAGGTGTGGTTTTATAATTGGAGACATTCAGGTGTGGTAGTTTAACGTTAGCACTCTGTAGCGTTCTGTTGGCGAAATATTTGGAAGGTAATCGGAACATAGGTTAAGCGTTTAGTGAAACCACGTGTAATGTAATTGTGACAAGATAAAGGTGTTGTACGGTAGCTGTATTGTACAGGTCAAATGCATGTGTTTGCTTCACACAAAAAATGCGTACTGTTATAATAGCAAAACACAATTTTACTGTTGTAATATCTAAACTATGGAGTAGAGTTGTACAGTTATGTGAAGTGGCGTTTTAGGTAAATGCAACTGAAGTATTGCAATATCTAAGCCACGTTGCATTTCATGGTGGTAAACGGTGGGCGTAGCAGTGTTGTAATGACAACATTTCATGGTGGTAAACGGTGGGCGTAGCAGTGTTGTAATGACAACATTTCATGGTGGAAAACGTCGGGCGCAGCAGTGTTGTAATGACAACATTACACGGAGGTAAACGTCGGGCGCAGCAGTGTTGTAATGACAACATTTCATGGTGGTAAACGTCGGGCGTAGCAGTGTTGTAATGATAAAATTTCATGGTGGTAGACGTCGGGCGTAGCAGTGTTGTAATGATAACATTTCATGGTGGTAGACGTCGGGCGTAGCAATGTTGTAATGACAACATTTCATGGTGGTAAACGTCGGGCGTAGCAGTGTTGTAATGACAACATTTCATGGTGGTAGACGTCGGGCGTAGCAGTGTTGTAATGACAACATTTCATGGTGGTAAACGTCGGGCGTAGCAGTGTTGTAATGACAACATTTCATGGTGGTAGACGTCGGGCGCAGCAGTGTTGTAATGACAACATTTCGTGGTGGTAAACGTCCGGTGCAGCAGTGTTGTAATGATAACATCAAAACATGTTTGCACTCTTTACTTACTAATCATATGTGTAGTGTTCTATTGACATCACCCAGATATGATTTTTTAACGGAAAAGTCATTTACATATGTGATATGGCTAAACATATTCGAAGTGTGTTCATGGGAAAGCCGCGGGTGCAACGTTGTAATGACGAAATGGTGTACAGCATTTGAATGACAAGTGTTCACTGCAAAACACATGTGTGGTGTATTAATGACAACGAATGGTGTGTAGTGTTTGAATAGCAAGTGTTCACTGCAAAATACATGTGTGGCGTATTAATGACAACGAATGGTGTGTAGTGTTTGAATGGCAAGCGCTCACTGCAAAACACATGTGTTGTGTATTAATGATAACGAATGGTGTGTAGTGTTCGAATGACAAGTGTTCACTGCAAACGACATGTATGGTGTATTAATAACAACACACAAGAGCAGCTATATATCAACATATTGGTCGTTGTGTCACATCCGCTACTACTTCTTCAATGTGTCGTTAATATGGTATTTTAATTTGCACTACATCTCGTTTACTCGCTCCTCTATTGCCTGCTACCTGTATTACACAGGTCTTTATACACAGGGTGTCAAACACAAACCATTTATAGAAGTGTCATAGAAATTTGTAGAGACGTTGAAACTTTAGATTCGTTACGAGATTAAGGTTTGCGTGAATTATTATAATTATTGGCATAGTGTATGCACTTTTGTGGATGCTTTTTAACGAAATTAAAAAGCCGTTGTTTATTACTATTTAGAGACATTCTACGGAATAATATTGGGACATACCTGAATATGTTTTGAAGACAGCTCAATGGTTTAAAATTAGTTTTGTAGGACGTTAATAAAGTTAGAGAATCATGAACTGTGAACGAGTTTGAATGAATTGAACATTTGTAGACAGCAACAACCAAAGGACCCGACCATCCCATGTGTCATGTGTCATGTGAATTTACTGTCGAAAATTTATTTCTAACAGAAAAGTAGGAAGTGAAAACGTACGTACATACATACATGCATAGATACATACGTGCGTACGCACATACACGCACGCACGCACGCACGCACGCACGCACGCACACACCAGTACACGCACACACACACACACACACACACACACACACACACACACACACACACACACACACACACACACGCACACACACACACACGCATACATGTACGTATATAGGTATGTGTGTATGCGCGTGTGCATATGTGTGCGAACGTACGTACGTACATACATACGAACATATATAAATACATACATACATACATACATACATACATACATACATACATGCATACATACATATATGTACACACACGTACATTGGAATGGAATTTGAAGTCACAAAGTGAGGTGATTTTTACTGAATTGAAAAGCCAGTTTGAGACAAGACAACGGGAACCACCTGGGAAATGCCTGTATCTATCATTAATAACTATCATAAATGGGGAAAATTTTCCAAAGTTGAAATTAATATTGGCTAATCACTAATAAAATGTATTCCACTGAGAAAGATAATGAGTTAAACTCGTAGACTGGTTAAACTAATACATGTACTAACGTGTGCGTTAAATTATGTTGTTGAAACAATCAAATGCTAAATTATTAATAGAAGTAGTTGCTGTCGCCCGGTTCCAAATAAAGATGTCGTAATTTGGCTTGTATGTGGAATGAACGCTTTGATTTGAATTAAATTGGAATTGATCTTTGATAAAAACGTGAATTGGAATTGATGAACACGATTTGATTCGAGGTCTGCAGTACAGTACAATCAGAGTTATTTATAGGTATAATGCTATGAAGTAGACATACTGGATGGCATGTCAAAAGGTAAAAGGCACGTTCTTATATAGCACGGCATTCAGTCCTTATGACTGCTCAAAGCGCTTTAGAGTTCATCCATGTCAGACCTCCTTATACCAACGCCATCTTGACTTATGTGTGAATCATTCAGCCACGCTGCAATTACTGCGCGAAGACTATATATAAATACGTGTAGATGTACTAACATGTTTCACTTGTATTTCATGATGACTAGTGAGTAGTAATGATTAATAATATTGGTTGACAGAATATATACTGCTATCCATACTTAAAATATATGGTATATAATTGACATGTTTGTTGATGCATTGAGTAACATATTATATAATATAATGCGTATTGTACAATTGCCTTCATATATTGGTGTGCAGGATGTGTAGGCGTCCTAGAGGATGTAGAATTATAATGAAGTTATACGTATAATTGTTTTGTTGTCGGTGTTTTTTTAATTAACTAACATTTCAAACATTATGTTTAAGATACACAATGAAGACAAATTGTAATTGACCTAGAACACCTAGAACACTTAGAACACAGGGATTTCGCGAAGTGACTGACTGAAACAGGGATTTCGCGAAATTCCTAAAAATATCACGCATTATGCGAAATGACATATATATATNCACACACACACACACACACACACACCAGCCCGACTATATCATCAGTACGTAAGTAACCTAGTAACCCAAACGAGAAATTTCATGACGTCACGGTTGACGTAGTAGAACTACGCTACTATTTCTAACCGGACATGACGTAGCTTCAAGTAGCCTCTAACCCGTGTTTATAAGGCAGTGCGTAATCAAACAAAGTATAAACTTAATTTGTATAGTATAGACATGGATTGGATGTCATATACCGCGGAAGTCGTTTACACGATCATCATCATTATACGTAAGTATTAGTCACGTTTATTAAACGCTTTGCTTCTAATTGCGTCCAATTATTACTGGGGAAAAAACAGTTGAATATGTACGATCGTGTTGTCATGTGACTTGAAATACCACCGCCATGACTCTTCGTTAGGGTGTAGCGTGGGCTACAATGAAGGAATATAACGTAGGGCGAACGCGTGTTCCCACCATCGAACAGCTGTACGCAAAATCCAGCAGTGCAGTACTCGCGCAAGGCAAAATAGTTTAATGGTTCCACACAATAGTTTAATGGTTCCACACATCAGTCCGTCAAGGATGCCTCTTTTCACCTACACTGTTCAACATATTCCTGGAACGAATAATGACAGACGTACTGGAAGACCACTATGGAAGACCACACCGGCACAGTTAACATTGGAGGACGCACTGGAAGACGACACCGGCACAGTTAACATTGGAGGACGTACTGGAAGAC
>SDWI01001971.1:9607-20104 GCA_009193005.1 Lamellibrachia luymesi
TTTTTAAATAATGGTATGATGTTTGCTTCTTTCCATTCAAACGGAACAACTCCCTCTTTTAATGACAAGTTGAATACTCTTGCAAGTGGTATACTGATTTGTTCTACTGTTTCCATTAGTAATTTTGGAGGAATCCCATCCACTCCCGGTGATTTGTTATCCTTCATTGCCTTTATTTTCTTAGCTACCAATTCTGGAGTTACAACTAACGGACCTAAATAGTCAGATTTAGCCCCCAATAAGGACTGTAAAGGTTGCTATAATCTATATATCGCATTGTGTAACAAACTTACCTTTGCTCTTTTGCATTCTTCGTCGCGGTAGTTGTGGCGAAATATTGCCGCCATTGTTTATGCTTTAATTTATGCATCATGACATTGGGACCTTTAGCGGCAAACTGTATTAATAAAAAACAATGATGCGAACATTTTCACAACGGTTATTTATTTTAAACAAATAATTATCATGCACGCACGCACGCACGCACGCACGCACGCACGCACGCACGCACGCACGCACGCACGCACGCACGCACGTACACACGGGTGTTTACATACCATGCGCGTAACGATGTTAGTCATTAATCGCTCCAATAACGCCAATCAAAAGCCGTCTTTTCCATCAAACGTGTTAGTAAACACTTGCACGTGTTGGATTCTCCTTAATGTATGCATCACGTGATGAAATCTGAGCACCGCATTGGTTCACATATGCCCATGGTGCTCAACCTACCTGCTAAAAAAACTCGCTCCCAGCTCTGCACAGCAAACTTAGATAATTAATGATGTCTAACTGCACTTACAATTCATCTCCATTCAATCATCCCAACCAGCAAGCTAAACCCATCTCTCTTCCAACAGAGCTCCCCGTCCTCCTTTGAAGCCCGGTTCTGAACAGACTGTCCCCGGCCACAGGTTCAGTTGATTATTTCATGTGTCCTGATGTGGCTGAAGAGACCAACTTTTTATCTGCATCGCTTGGTGTGGTAGGCGCAGGTAGGCCCTTGGCTGTCTTATCTTCTCCCTAGTTTAATTTCTTGTTTTTTCTCTCTTTCACCATTGATCTTCATAGTACCTCGATCCTTGATTAATGGTCAGCCTCCATTTTGTTCAATCAAGGATTTGGTATTCCCATACATTGCTGGCAATGTTAACCGGCTGTGTGCACTCACTAGGACCCCCTATAGTTTCTATTCTCGTGTCATCAGCCTACTAACACCCCCTATAGTTTCTAATCTATTGTCATCAGCCTACCTACACCCCCTATAGTTTTCATACTCTTGTATTCAGCCTACCACCCCCCCTATAATGTCCATACTCTTGTACTCAGCCTACCAACACCCCCTATGCTCTTGCACTCTACCAACACACGGTACAGTTTCTTTACTCTTGTACTCAGCCTACCAACACGACCATTATTCGTATGCTCTTGTACTCGGCCTACTAATACCCCCTATAGGTTCTATACTCTTTTCCTCAGCCTACAAACACACTATAGTTTCTATACTCTTGTAGTACTCAACCTACCAACACCCCCTATTGTTTCTATGCTCTTGTACTCAGCCTACCAACACACCCTACAGTTTCTATACTCTTGTACTCAGCCTACCAACACACCCTATAGTTTCTATATTGTTGTACTCAGCTTTCCGACACACCCTATAGTTTCTATACTCTTGTACTCAGCCTACCAATACCCCCATTGCTTACCAACACACCCTATAGTTTCTATACTCTTGTACTCAGCCTACCGACACACCCTACAGTTTCTATACTCTTGTACTCAGCCTACCAACACCCCCTATTGTTTCTATACTCTTGTACTCAGCCTACCGACACACCCTACAGTTTCTATACTGTTGTACTCAGCCTACCGACACACCCTACAGTTTCTATATTGTTGTACTCAGCCTACCAACACACCCTACAGTCTCTATACTGTTGTACTCAGCCTACCAACACCCCCTATTGTTTCTATACTCTTGTCCTCAGCCTACCAACACCCCTATTGTTTCTATACTCTTGTCCTCAGCCTACCAACACCCCCTATTGTTTCTATACTCTTGTCCTCAGCCTACCAACACCCCCTATAGTTTCTATACTCTTGTCCTCAGCCTACCGACACACCCTACAGTTTCTATACTCTTGTACTCAGCCTACCGACACACCCTACAGTTTCTATACTCTTGTACTCAGCCTACCAACACCCCCTATTGTTTCTATACACTTTTCCTCAGCCTACCAACAGCCCCTATAGCTTCTATACTCTTGTCCTCAGCCTACCAATACCCCCATTGCCTACCAACACACCCTATAGTTTCTATACTCTTGTCCTCAGCCTACCAATACCCCCATTACCTACCAACACACCCTATAGTTTCTATACTCTTGTCCTCAGCCTACCAATACCCCCATTACCTACCAACACACCCTATAGTTTCTATACTCTTGTACTCAGCCTACCAACACCCCCTATTGTTTCTATACTCTTGTCCTCAGCCTACCAACACCCCCTATAGTTTCTATACTCTTGTCCTCAGCTTACAAATACCCCCATTGCCTACCAACACACCCTATAGTTTCTATATTCTTGTACTCAGCCTCTGTCCCATACGTGCCTCTTTAAATGTTTGTCTGCACTGCTAGTGCAATGTTTGTCTGCACTGCTAGTGCAATGTTTGTCTGCACTGCTAGTGCAATGTTTGTCTGCACTGCTAGTGCAATGTTTGCCTGCACTGCTAGTGCAATGTTTGCCTGCACTGCTATTGCAATGTTTGTCTGAACTGCTAGTGCAATGTTTGCCTGCACTGCTAGTGCAATGTTTGTCTGCACTGCTAGTGCAATGACAAGTATACATGAGCAATTATCCAATTTATCAGCCGACATCACACTGCAAGAATTGGTCGTGTAAACATCAGCGCGAGACTGATTAGCAAGGCCAATGTTCCATACAATGTGTTGGGGGAGAGTACGGGCTGACAGTTGGCCATGATTGGGAAGTTGGGGAGAGTTGGGGCTGACAGTTGGCCATGATTGGGAAGTTTGGGAGAGTTGGGGCTGACAGTTGGCCATGATTGGGAAGTTTGGGAGAGTTGGGGCTGACAGTTGGCCATGATTGGGAAGTTTGGGAGATTTGGGGCTGACAGTTGGCCATGATTGGGAGAGTTGGGGCTGACAGTTGGCCATGATTGGGAAGTTGGTGAAAGTTGGGGCTGACAGTTGGCCATGATTGGGAAGAGTTGGCGCTGACAGTTGGCCATGATTGGGAAGTTGGTGAGAGTTGGGGCTGACAGTTGGCCATGATTGGGAAGTTTGGGAGAGTTGGGGCTGACAGTTGGCCATGATTGGGAAGTTTGGGAGAGTTGGGGGCTGACAGTTGGCCATGATTGGGAGGTTTGGGAGAGTTGGGGCTGACAGTTGGCCATGACTGGGAAGTCGAAGAGAGTTGGGGCTGACAGTTGGCCATGTGTGGGAAGTTGGCGAGAGTTGGGGCTGACAGTTGGCCATGACTGGGAAGAGTTGGGGCTGACAGTTGGCCATGCTTGGGAAGAGTTGGAGCCGACAGTTAGCCATGATTGGAAGTAGTGGCCAATCAGTGACTGGACGCAGGTGCAACCATTCTGACCTTTGGTCAAAGCTCAAATCGGGAGTGCCACAAATTAATATCTTGGTCGCAATGTGGCGAATGTAAATGCAAACACACACACGCCACACACGCACAAACAATACAATGTTGTAATGTGATTTATTAGTACTTCTCCAAGACACATTCACCAGTCTCAAGTACACAACTGTGTCGAAATAGGTTTTGCTTATCACAGTAACTCTAGCCATTTACCTTCCAATCAAGAGATGTTACGAGTAAACCATAGAAATTTACGAAACGCTGACCTACACCACTACTGCTCCTTAAGCTGCAGTACACTGGACATAAAGCTGCTCCACATCAATATTACTCGTTGAGATGCAACATGTTGGACAAAGCTGACCAAGTCACTATTGCTCCTTCAGTTGGCTTAACTATAGACACATCATCAATTCTTACATACATAGATAACCGGTAAGAATTTAACAGTTTTTGACCTGTTGACGTCACTTGACCAGATTTGTATACATGATTGTGATGAAAAGAGCTTCTTTCAGAAGTCATTAATTTGCTCACATGAGCAACTATTATTCTGTTACATATTTTTTCAGATAAAATATTGATAACCAAATTGATGAGCTTATAGGATGGTCCTTTTGTTCACAACATACTATGCTTCCAAACTATACATGATCGTAAATAACACACACACGAACAACACACAAAGCATACAGTTCACGATGACTCGACTCTCCAACAGAACATGTGCACAATAGGTAGACAGAGGCAAACCAATGCAACCTTAAGTCACAACATTTGTAATGAAGAAAATTCCACTTCTGTCAATGTCGAGCTCCAGGAAAAAGTTTTAAACACACCTAGGTATTTAAGCTGTTACAACTGGCATACTGAAAAACGAAATTATGCGACAAGTTCAAGCAGATATTTCCACTGGGTGAAATAAAGTGATAACTCCGTTTTCTGTCAACAGTTATAACATATCACCACTGCTATACCAGTCGTTAGCTCTGACACAATCTAGTTTGACATCAAGTGATAACTAAAGACCTCAGCGAGTGGTTCCAGTTACATCTAGCTGCTGCCCAGGGCAAAGTCTTCGCCCTTCTTGATGTTACCCTTCAGCTCTGGCATGGCTGTCTTGATGAGATCTACCTCGAAGTCTGTCAGTTTGCCAAGTCCCAGATTCTTCTCGACACCGTTCTTCTGCAAGGCCAAGTAACTAGTTACTCACAGCGGCACCAACTCAACATCTTACAACATCATTTAGCAAAACAACATAGTCAAAATGCTCAGGCAATATTCTTGAAAGACATAAAAAAGTTTTAACTTAAGTCATCCGCAAATGTAGCGACAAATAAATTACTTTATCATAGTAACAAAACTTAATTAAATAACAATTTCTACAAATATGTGTGATAGGATAACATGGATACCTATTTTAAATTAACTTGGTGAAAGTCATAATTATACAAATTATGAAACATTTGGTAGGAAATGTGATTACATGTAGGTCATTGTATGATTGTAGTTTCAATTGTTCATTTCAGATGAAAGAGATCGTGTAACTTTTGATCCGCTTTGAATACCAACTGAACACATTGATCCAGTTAGGGACTGTTGTGGTGTGGTGTCGCTTTTACATCAATGACACAAACATTTCATTTTCACTTTTAAAGCTGCTTCCCCAAATGGTTCAGCACATCGTGAATCTGATTCATTTACGTCCAGATGTGTAGTGTGTTACTAGTTTTAGTAATGTGCCCAGTCTGTTTAATAAAATAATGCCTATTTTTGTTCAAATCATTGAAATAGTTGACTTCGTTAGATCTAGTAAGAATCACAACAGTGGATATCCAAAATGGTAAACAATATGTGATACAATGCCGATCATAGATGTGACTTCCATCCTCTCGCCAATCACATGACAAAGTTAAAAAATTTCACCACGGGTGAAAATTGTGATTTTTCAGCATTTTGATTTGCACTTCACTTAATGCGTGAACAAGCATTAAGAAATTTAATAGTTCGTCTGATGATTTCACAAAAACTACATATAAAAGTTACAGAAATGAACTAGCATACTAGGTAGGTTTGATTTTCTGCAATATTAGTTTGAAATGAAACTAAAAAAAATTGAATTACTTTTAACTATTAGCATTCACTTTTAACTTGTATTTTAACTAGTATTTTAATGTTATATATTTATTTATTGTCAATATTACTTTAATGCTCTAAACATCTTAACATCTATTCCATTAAGCAAAATTCATGTGTTTTAATGGCCAAAGTGGCCAGATTTATGGCAGACACAAATCTTTGTTGAAGAGTCAAAACACTGAAAGTCCATTTTGATCTGCCCCAGGTAGTTGTTGGTCCAGTAAAGACAGCGTTCACTTGGACCCCGGAAGGGAAGAAAAAATGGGCCGTCAGGAGAGCCCAAGACAAAGGGAACTGAAGGCTGCTGGGCTGACATGGGGCACAGCAGCCAGGAGAGCCCAAGACAGAGGAAACTGAAGGCTGCTGGGCTGACATGGGGCACAGCAGCCAGGAGAGCGCAAGACAGAGGAAACTGAAGGCCGCTGGGCTGACATGGGGCACAGCAGCAACGAGAGCCCAAGACAGGGAATTGAAGGTTCTGGGCTGACATGGGGCACAGCAGCCAGGAGAGCCCAAGACAGAGGGAACTGAAGGCTGCTGGGCTGACATGGGGCACAGCAGCAAGGAGAGCCCAAGACAGAGGGAACGGAAGGCTGCTGGGCTGACATGGGGCACAGCATCCAGGAGAGCCCAAGACAGAGGGAACTGAAGGCTGCTGGGCTGACTTGGGGCACAGCAGCCAGGAGAGCCTATGAAAGAGGGAACTGGCAAAATCTTGTGCGAGCCTTATGTGCCACACCTGGGCACAAAGAGGATAAGTAATGTAGATGGTTGACATCAAGTGATAACTAATTGGATTATGTGTCTATTACACTAACTTCAAACACATGAAAATGGACTTTCATTGTTTTGTATTTTTAACAGTGAAATGCTGTATTATTATTGAAGAGTTTTGAGACTGACCCCAAGTAGAAGCGGCGTAGAGAAGTACTTGGCCTCGGTCTCGTCCGACCTGA
The DNA here is from genome assembly GCA_009193005.1 of Lamellibrachia luymesi. Lineage (NCBI taxonomy): Eukaryota > Metazoa > Annelida > Polychaeta > Sabellida > Siboglinidae > Lamellibrachia > Lamellibrachia luymesi. Next base: position 16,327 of record SDWI01001971.1, read on the forward strand.
CAAAGGCACACTCCACAATGCCCTCCTCCCCATTCAAGCCGTCGAGGATGGAGCCAACGAACCGGGCACCGGCGTATGCCATCGACAGTGTCGCTGAGCCCTGAAACAACCAAACACAAACTCAAATGTGGCCTATCTCTGTCAGGAATCTCTGTCAGGAATCCCACGTTCTCGAGTGACATCAGTTGTTTAATTAATTAAGTTTTAACACAAAAATATTGCATGGACTAAATGTAAAAGGTTCCAGAGTGTTAAATATCGACTAATCATTGGAAATGAGTAGAGTGGCTACGTACTGTGCCGGCCTTGGCCTCCACTACCTCCGTGCCTGCGTTCTGTATCCTCACACTCAGTTTCTGCCGCTCCTCCTACAACCAAACAACACACACAAGTAGCAATGAGGTCTAAGGTTTATAGCGAGCGCCATGCCTGGGAACACACACAAGTAGCAATGAGGTCTAAGGTTTATAGCGAGCGCCACGCCTGGGAACACACACAAGTAGCAATGAGGTGTAAAGGTTTATAGTGAGTGCCATGCCTGGGAACACACACAAGTAGCAATGAGGTGTAAAGGTTTATAGTGAGTGCCATGCCTGGGAACACACACAAGTAGCAGTGAGGTGTAAAGGTTTATAGTGAGTGCCATGCCTGGGAACACACACAAGTAGCAATGAGGTCTAAAGGTTTATAGTGAGTGCCATGCCTGGGAACACACACAAGTAGCAATGAGGTCTAAAGGTTTAAAGCAAGTGCCACACCAGCAATACACTAATTTAATACGGATGTATCAGTTGACCAGGCCGATTGTACGGGTGCGCGCTTGGAAGCTGTATATATCAAACAAAATGGATAACGAATACCCAAGGAACTGTTTATATTTGACTCCCCGAGGGACCCAAACTCTGTTGCACCGGGAAAACACACTCGCCATGTGATTGGTCAGCGCCGTAAGTTTTATCAAATGATTGCCACAAAGCATATAAGCCTATAACATGTATATGCGATACAATGTTTATTTCTGACCGGCTTGGTACTATTACTGCCGCAAATTCATTATGTACAGTATGTTGGTATAGTATGTTCTTTTAATGCTGTGAGGAACATGCCACTCGCCACTAAGTACACCTGTATCATATTAGTACACAGGCGTAACCAAGCACAGGGCAAATTAAAAGGGGCCAATTAAATTACAATTAACTCATAAATTATCCAATTAAGTTAATAACCTCACACATTTCTCATGTCAAATAAATTAAATTAAATTAACCTCCCAAATTCTTCAATTAAATAAAAAAATAATTTTAATTCAATTAACAATTAAATCATGTGTTTTAATGGCCAAAGTGGCCAGATTTATGGCAGACATACACATTTAAAACAGTTCTAAAATCACAAGACTTGTAGCAGAAATGTGTTGTGTAACTTTGTTGCAAATATATGTGCTCATACAATACTTATATGCCAAGACATTTATTCATGGGGAATTTGATCACACTTTAAAAATTGTAGCTACTTGATAAAAGATGTACTATCTTTTTTCTGAAAGGATTGAAAAGTTGTGGCTGAAGATTTGCAGGTGTGGGGTTTCCTCCTATATTCAATCACCAAATTAACAAAACTGGGCAACTAAATGCATAATTCTATACACCAAGTTGTTATTTATGCAGTGTTTTATACTAAATCATTAGGTTTCCCCTTTACACACTAGCATTTAAATATGTATACACTATGTTTATGCATCACTATGTAACCCTGGTGGATTTAGCTGTTTATATATTTGTTAGGCTAGTCACTAGAGGGCGCTATGCCCAGTGTCACTCCCAGTTTAACAATCTGAGCGAGTTTTAGAAATTAGTCTGGGCAGTTCGCCCTGGGCCGGAGAAGACGACACACGTTGTTACATGTAAGCAACCTTCTCCTGGCTCAGTATATATATATATTGACAATTTATCTCTGGTGAGTCACTTTTATAATACTTATATAGTGAGACTTTATTTATAAATTATTAGAAGTTGTGAAACTTTATGTTAAGTTGAATGTTTTGGAAGCCGCCACTTTACCATTGGGTTAAGGGCGTGGCGGCAATAGGTGTGCTGGGCGTGGCAGTACTGGTTAACTTTGTATTGTCGTTATACATTGCCATTCATTTAAAGACTGTATACAACTAATTGTTAATTACTGATATATCAAGCACTTTCTAAACGTGATAATGTATTAGAGAGGTTGTAATGCCGCCGCGTTGGTTGTTTCAGTAGTTGTTGTGCGCAGAAACTCCATTTGTGGCAATGGGTTATTTGACGTGCCACACACCTATTACTATTCTTGGCCATTGTTGCGGGTGTGTACCATTGTACTTTCAATGCCTTGTTTGGATGTTTATGAATGTATCGCTACGCTGTCATTGCCTATGTATATTTTGTTAAAGGATTGCCTGTCCATATGTATTATATATATATATATATAATATATATATCTATATAGATTGGAATGTATGAACCTAGTTTATTTCGCCAGGTATTCAAAGTCACATTGATGTAAATGGGTGTTGATGAATGATCTTTATTTGTGGCCTTTTTACTTTATTATATTGATAGAAGACATTGCTTTTGCATTGTGATTACAACTGTTTTCCTTGTTACTATATAATGATAATGTTACAGTAGTAGTGATGTTGGTATGCAACTCTTTGTTTCAGTTGCTATATTTCCTCTGGAAGCTTTTACTTCACACATTAAACCCCCTCCCTCTCTCCCTCCCTCCCGCTCTCTCTCAACCTTTTAGTAGAATCAAATATACTGGCTGGAACATAATCATTCCATATTCCTGTTGTACTAAAATCTGCTGCTTAAGAGGATCAGCCACTTAATATAATCAAACTGCTCTGACCTGTGATTCTATTAAGTGGAGTCCACCATAATAAAAAAACAGTGTTTTTCTTTCAAATATCACATCTGTCCTTGAAAACAAATTATATTGTACATCTTTTATTTTATTCCTCTGCATTTGCACAGTTCTGTGGTTAAAATGTAGGAAGAAATGAGAGGGATTACAACATTATACATTTTCTTGATGTTCTTGCTGTGTGTAATTGTACTGTAGTATAGAGTGGCAATGAAACATTATACATTCTCTTGATGTATTGCTGTGTGTAATTGTATTGTAGTAGAGTGGCAATGTAACATTATACATTCTCTTGATGTTCTTGCTGTGTGTAATTGTACTATAGTAAAGAGTGGCAATGAAACATTATACATTCTCTTGATGTTCTTGCTGTGTGTAATTGTATTGTTGTAAAGAGTGGCAATGTAACATTATACATTCTCTTGATGTTCTTGCTGTGTGTAATTATACACTGGACACTGACCATGGGGAAGGAGACGGGGGGTGTGCACTGGGAGATGACTGGGACAATGGTGACCCCAGAGTGACCGCCGACCACTGGACAGTTGACCTGGTTGACATCAAGACCCTGAAACAAGAGAAATACCTCTTTAACCATCTCACTCACAGCTTACTAACCCCCTCTCACAAGGGTACAAACATGTTCATCTTTCAGTAACTCCTCTCACAAGGGTACAGATATGTTCATCTTTCAGTAACCCCTCTCACAAGGGTACAGACATGTTCATCTTTCAGTAACCCCTCTCACAAGGGTACAAACATGTTCATCTTTCAGTAACCCCTCTCACAAGGGTACAGACATGTTCATCTTTCAGTAACCCCTCTCACAAGGGTACAAACATGTTCATCTTTCAGTAACCCCTCTCACAAGGGTACA
>SDWI01001971.1:28819-44184 GCA_009193005.1 Lamellibrachia luymesi
GGTAGATACATGAGATTCATCAAGTTGGTAGATACATGAGATTCATCAAGTTGGTAGATACATGAGATTCATCAAGTTGGTAGATACATGAGATTCATCAAGTCGGTAGATACATGAGATTCATCAAGTTGGTAGATACATGAAGAGATTCATCAAGTCGGTAGACACGAGTAGATTCATCAAGTCGGTAGACATATGAGTAACGTAAAGTGCCATAATTTTTTCAGTGTCCTAATATAGTCTTGAAGTTTAAATGATTCCCTGCCGCATCCCATGTGATCAGATGAGTCAATGGATGGCGCCGAATAGTTCGGGTGAGTTTGCTCTGTTACATTTATAAAGAGAACAGCGGTAGAAACATGTATTTGTATGTAAAATATGTCGAGAAAGGTGGTACCCCTATTCGTTGCTGCATTTTTCCATAATTCAGCCTTGACACAAGTGTACTTGCAGAGCGAATGTTGTTGCCTGAATGCTAATGTTAATGTCGTATACACTATGGCTCTCTGGTCTTAACGTTCTGCCATTCATCAATACAAATGTTAATATGGGATTATGCATTGTGCAATGCTGGTAGTTGTTTTATTTCTATGACTATATTAGGTCCCCCAAAAACGTGCTTCTGACGGATTAATGTCACCCCTTCTGTCAAAGTGCCCTATCCTCGTCATCAAATCTTAGGGGCGTCTTATTTTCGTCAATATTACCTTTCTTGTATTATTTGTTTTCAGACATCAATGCAGAGAACAAATTACGTTACCAGTACATTATATTACCACCATGAATAGAAGATCACGGACTCAGGCTGACATGTTAAATGACCATGAAACCATCAACATTAACAATGTATCTATATCAGCAGCAGCTAAAGAGTATGGGGTTCCTCGGATGACAGTTACAGTTACAGAGTTAGAGTTAAAGGGAAATTTCCCATGGATACAACAATAGGTGTATTCATGCTACTACAGCCATATAATACAGCTGTAGGGTGTATTTATACTACTACTACAGCGATAGAATACAGCTGTAGGGTGTATTTATACTAGAGCCATATAATACAGCAGTAGGGTGTATTCATACTACTACAGCCATATAATACAGCTGTAGGGTGTATTCCTACTACTACAGCGATAGAATACAGCTGTAGGGCGTATTTATACTAGAGCCATATAATAGAGCTGTAGGGTGTATTCATACTACTACAGCCATATAATACAGCTGTAGGGTGTATTCATACTACTACAGCGATAGAATACAGCTGTAGGGCGTATTTATACTAGAGCCATATAATACAGCTGTAGGGTGTATTCATACTACTACTATTACTACAGCCATATAATACAGCTGTAGGGTGTATTCATGCTACTACAGCCATATAATACAGTTGTATGGTGTATTTATACTACTACAGCCATAGAATACAGCTGTAGGGTGTATTCAAACTAATACAGACATCCATATAATACAGCAGTAGAGATATATTTACTGCAAGTATTGACATTACAAATCCCAACAGTAAATTAGGTTGTTTTGGTCCAGTGCCAGGGTATGTATAATTTTACAGCCAAGCACTAGGTTGTATAAACAGGGCAAGGATGAATAGTTTATTGTTTCTTAATGCATTATTACCATGTTGTGTCTGGCAGCTTGTGTTCTGTACACTACACGGGGCACTGGTGCACTACATACACGGGGCACTGGTGCACTACTTACATGAGGCACTAGTGCACTCATGAGACTCAGGTGTTTGTCTTTTAAGGCAACAGTAACATGCATGTTTCTGACTGCCAGCTTTAGTATGCTCCTGTATGCATTCATGGATTGAGAACAGCATAACTGAAGAGCCAGATTTCAAAACGTGCTCCATCCATTTCCATTTTTCTGTTGCTCAGCTGTGTATCTTCCATGTTAACGTGATAGGTTTCCAAATCTGGGCTCAGCCCACGTGTGTAGAGCCTGCTAAGTTGGCAGATTTTTTCCAAAACTAATCCAGTCCACCCGAGACAGTTCCGTAAAACACACTCAGTCCTTGGTATGAGCTGTGGTGTGAGTGCACAGATGCCACGCATGAACAAGGTGCTGCTTTGACACTAACAGACGATTACCATTCGCACGTTGTTGAAAAATAAAAACACTGATTCAAGCCGGAACTAACACTCATCCACCCACACCTCACCCCGTCCACCTCACTCACTCATCCACCCACACCTCACTCATCCACCCACACCTAACCCCGTCCACCTCACCCCGTCCACCTACACCTAACCCGTCCACCTCACTCACTCACTCACCCACACCTCAACCCATCCACCTCACTCACCCACCAACACCTAACCAGTCCACCTCACCCAGTCTACCTCACTCACTCATCCCCCCACACCTCACCCAGTCCACCACTCACTCATCCACCCACACCTCACCCAGTCCACCTTACTCACTCATCCACCCACACCTAACCCCGTTCACCTCACCCAGTCCACCTCATTCACTCATCCACCCACACCTAACCCCATCCACCTCACTCACTCATCCACCCACACCTAACCGCGTCCACCTCACTCATCCACCCACATCTAACCCATCCACCTCACTCACTCATCCACCACACCTCACCCAGTCCACCTCACTCACTCACACCTCACCCAGTCCACCTCACTCACTCATCCACCCACACCTAACCCTGTCCACCTCACTCACTCTTCCACCCACACCTCACCCAGTCAACCTCACTCACTCATCCACCCACACCTCACCCCGTCCACCTCACTCACTCATCCACCCACACCTCAACCCGTAAATGTTACGTGTTGATAGATATACAGGTTTTATATTATGCCACTTTTTTGTGGGTTTGGTGAATAAAGATCAGATGAAATGGATCAGATCTTATTGTTTATATTACCCAGGGCATTCTTAATAAATATGTTACATAACTGTTTTGTTTGTTATCACAATTAACTTACCTCATTATATTGTATAATTATTACAGGAACTAAACATGTCATACAGTTATGTAAACAGTCATTATCAACTAAGAAAACTAAACTGTCCTTTACTAAGTCTATTTCATACGTGTCACACATGTAAGGAAGATTTGTTACCCACGTAATGCCACATTTATATTTCTTTATGAAAAAAATAATAACCAATCACAGTCATATAAATATGCATAGTCTAGCTATAACACACTGTAAACATCCTTTTAAATAAATAAATCCATTAAAATCCAACATTTAAGCTTTAATAACTGAACATCTCTATTTCTGGGAGTTATTCTAAACCTTTGGTTATATTTTATTTGTGCACAATCCCGTAATAACAAACCAACTCCAGAGTCGGAAAATAAGCAAATTACATGTATTACAAAGCAAAAGCTATACAAATGTAACACACATAACATTATTAGTAATTAAACTCACAACCAAACAGAAACGAGTAATGAGTTAAAATACAACTAAAATAGAGAAATAATAAAATAGAGACAAATGATCAATGGCGGCTTTGCTGAATGCAAAGAGTTAGTGAGAAATAAACAAAACGTTCTAGAAATTACCGCTGTTTGTCGATTCCCGTTTGAATACACATCCTGTTCCACTGAGTGTGAAGCTTCCTAACAGATACAATCAGCAAATTTTATTTATTTACTTGCTTTCTGAAAATCCACTATCACGTGTACTTTTGTATTCAGTTTACACTGAGCCACCTCAAGCATAACAAGTAGTATTGTGTACTGTATGGCGGCTTACCGGTGTACTGTATGGTGGCTTACCGGTGTACTGTATGGCGGCTTACCGGTGTACTGTATGGCGGCTTACCAGTGTACTGTATGGTGGCTTACCGGTGTACTGTATGGCGGCTTACCGGTGTACTGTATGGTGGCCAGGGTTCACTGAATTACTTTAATTTTGTACTTGAGTAAAAGTAGAAGTAATTCACCTAAATTTTATTTGAGTAAAAGTACTTTGTAAAAAAGTACTTGATTAAAAAGTAAAACTATTTTTCAAAAGTACTTGAAGTAAAAGTAGAAGTAAAAGTACAACACTTAGAAATAACAACAAAATCATGAGTAATATTATATAAATTACACAACTTGCACCTAACAACTGTTTTGCAACCACTCTGCTTATAACAAAGTGTTCCCAGACAGCCTTAGCTGGTCAATCGGTCTGCGACCCTTGAACATGGTACTCATTAGGATGCTTGGAAAATTACATTATCATTAATGAGAGCTCACATCAAATAATTTCAGTTAAATACATAACTTAATTAATGATGAGACACAATCTGTCTTTTTATCAACCCGTTCCACTGGGATATGGGAGGAGCTAGATTGTAAAACAGGATATGTATACGCAGGTGTGATTGTATCTGAGTAGGTAGAGGGTCAGTCTGTAGTAGTAGCCTCTCAGGGAAACTGGTCAGAGGTAATACCACCTAGCACTGTCCATAGTAAAATTAACAAAGACATTTTATGCCTAGCTGATGAAGCCATCTGTCTTGTGAACACCCACCTTCTCATGTGTTCCCAGACATGTCTTATCAGCTCACACAAACAACAGGCTTTAGCAGCTAGCTGTGTTGGCTACCTGGTACCAGCTGGGGCTAGAATTGATCAGAAGAAAGACCAGTGCAACAGAGGAATGCTGTTGCTAATTAAAAGTGTGCCCTGTCAGGGCCCATGTCCCTGATTATTATAGGTCAGCTTCAATAAGCCATTGCTGGGAAAAGATGCTGCCAAACGGCAGAGTATCAATTCTTTACTGTTTAGTTATGTAGATCAGTAATCATTACTATGTATTTATTAAACATCTCAATATGAATTGTATTCGTAAAAGAAATTTTTTATTTAATGGTGACGCAAGCCGGTAAGGCGGTTGCTGACAATGGGCAAAAATCAGTGAAGTTCTCGGTCCACGATGCGCGTTCGCTCAGGAATATCAGAATTGCATAAGCGTATGGGGATTGTCAATACATTGACGAAATTGCAAATTTTAATATTTATAACACATATTGGAAACTTACTGATTAATAGTTTATATGGTGCATCGGAGACATCTGCATCATGGTTTGAGATGGCATTCAAGCATTGTGTGCTCGAAGTGACATTTCATGTCAACGGCCTTGACCTAACCTAAGCCAATATTTGGCAGACTTCGTTCACTGACACACATATATATATATAAAACAATGGTTGCTTTGATTTCCCAGAGAGGTTTGTATACAAATATGATCGCAAACATGGATGATATTAATCGCTTTTGGCCTGGCGACTATGCACAGTTTATAAAATGTCATTGACGGTGCAGCGCCAGCGGTTTCGCTAAAAATGTAACGAAAATATATTGTTAAGTAAATAAAATAACGAAGTAAAAAGTCCCGTTACTTTAAATAAAACTACTTCGTTACAAGTAAAAATATTTAGTCAAAATTCTACTTTTACTTCGTTACATGCCACCCCTGAAAGTGGCATACCATACAGTGGCATAACAGTGTACCATACGGTGGCATACCGGTGTATGGCAGCATACTGTGTACCGGTATTTTTTATATGTTTTTGAAACCAATATTTTTATTCAGTTGAACCAGTATTCCATGTGATGTGTCACATCTTCAACTGACAATGTTTGAAGCTTCAAAAACTATGTCATAAAATTTGAATGAAAAGACAACGATTTGATGATTTGACACATCATGGTGTGCACTATTGTGCTACTATCTTGTGAAGTGCGCATGTCCTTAATGTCCGCAAGAGCAAACCATTTAAGCAGGGTTGAAAAAAATCATGATTTTTTTTATTTATTTGATTTAAAAAAAAAATCTGGTATATAGACATTTATACAGATGTTTATATTTATAAACTCTTTCAAACGTGTTCTATTCAAATCGATTTTGCACGTGTGTAGAATTGTGGAATACAAATCGACAATAATCTGTTCCGATGGGCTGACTGTACGATGCATCACTGAGTAATGCTCATCGAACACAATAACCTGGAGACGAGCAGCGGAACATGTGCATACCAGTTTACACTTGCAGCGCAAACGTTGATTAAAAATTCTCATAGCTTCACTTCATCCATCCCCGAAGTGTCGATTCGGGAACGCGCATCTCCCGAGACACTTTGCATTGTGATTCACCCTTTCATATCCGGGTGACCAAATCTAACTTTTTGCATATCGTGTACGCCTTGCGTTTTAGCATAGCAAAAATTCGAAAACGATATTTGTGATGTAACAGACTAACGGAAGGCTTATGATACTTCGTTGCTGTTTCACCCGAGTTTTATATTGCTGTTGCCTGCTCAATTGCGTTTAAAACTATTTTACTCAACTTTTATTTCAATGCACTGTGAGTTGTTTTGATGTATTGGCATTCAGTAAAAATGGTTTAATCATACTGCCTGAAATCGACTCGCTCTTGCTGCCTGTTATGTAGAATAAACGGGTTAAACTTCAATGTTTTCAATCGATTGAAAGGTGCAGGAGCAAATTGGCTGGTGTGTCTCTGATGTCTAAATTACAACTGAATGTGTGAATGTTTTATTCACATGCAAAGCATTTGTGTGAATCACCATTGCAATTAACAAGTCGCCCGGCCGAAGCCAACGAAACACGATTGATGGCAGCCCAACCATTTCACCCTTGGCGGCAGAAAATCGGGGTCCACAACCGACCGCGTTATATCCGAATCTGCGTAATAACGGGGCGCGTTATAATGAGGCGCGACTGTATCCAGTGGCAAGTTGTTCAATTTGAAGAAAGTGCCTTCATAAAATTGATGCACCAGTTTCAAATAAATATGTTGCTTGCAGTTTGATGGGTAATGTGCCGATCAAGAAGCAATGGATAATGTTCTTATTAAATATTTATTGTTCTGAAGGCATATCCATTGTCCTCCAATGACCTTTTCAATTACTACTTCATAAATGACGGCGAGACAGATGTACTGAATGTGACTGATGTCAACCAGCAACCTTCTCAGATGGCTGGGCTGGAGTCCTCTCCATCTCTTCCCACAATGTGCAACCTCCGCATTCACGTCCACAAGGTCACAACATTGGCCAAATCTGCCAGGCTAATAAAATGGGCATACATGTCTGAACGCAAAAAATATTGTATGAGGGAGCAGTTTCATGCTTAGCTTGCTAACTGTGTTAATACACAATTTAAAGTGTTTGTGTTAACTAGCAATTTGACTGATTTTCGATTTCGGGAAATTAGTTTGTGTGTACAATAAGTACTAACAGAAATGCATCACGTTGCTACAATTCCTAAATAACAAGTCTGGGTGAATGTTGCTTCTATTTTTTCAGTCTGCCACATCGATGTATTAGATCATTACTGGTCTTTAGTGTTATCCGACGCAAACATCATAGCCACAGCAAGCCAATGCATGCACGCTAAGCGTACGTGGCTTTCGGCATGAAATTTAAGCTACACGTCTCAAGTAAGGTCAGTTACATTATTAAAATACGCCAGAACGTCATAGGCCAGTTTCTGAAAGATAACTGCGATGCAGTAGTTAGGTGACAGTCACCCTGGTGTCACTATGTGTGCTTAGGGACGCCCAGGTGAATCCCCGGCAACAGTGACCTTGCCATTTAGCAGCCAGGGTCAAGTCGGCTGTCAACGCCGGGTCTGTCAAACGACAAGAGCAAACCAACAAATGCGCAATTTACCTGCGAGGTTTTGCTGAAATGCCTTGCGACAATGCATGTGCTCTGCAGAAAGCGTTGACGTGCTACTAGAGAAATCATTTTGAAATGTATTCTTAGAAATACGGATGAACAACAGAAAATGACTAAGAGCACCACACGCTTTCTAGAATGTCAAACCGGAACAGCAGTGTGTAGCAGCAAATATTCTCCCACGTAATTAACATAATATTATTATTTATGCAAAATCGTCATCGACAGTGTTGTACAGTCGCTTTAAATAATTACAACGACAGGTAATTAAACTTCCTAGATTCAACACAGTTGCTGTATTGCAAAGTTCTACTTGAGATCGGTAAAAAATAAATTAAGGGCGTATTTGTCGCTGTTGAGTCTAGATAGGCCTACGACTACGCTACGGGTTTTTCAATGCAATTTAATAACTTTATTCCGGAATATTACATCCATATAAAAGACTAGACTATAATGACTAAAAACTATAAATATATAGCATATTTCTCCATTGATGACGACACAGTGGTGATGTGCATAATACATCACTATTCATAATACTTTGTAATATTGCATTACCCGACTTAGCTATAAAACAGTACAGTACGTGTTAGTTGAGCCAATTTTCATTCTTTTTGATATCGAGGGCACACTTATTTTCATAATTCAAAACTGTTTTACTAACATAAACTATGATTATTAGTAGATCACTTTATACCAAGATAATATATCTAGTATGCATAAATAATTATATATGCAGCTGATTCAAATAGGGTTGGTAATTAAGAAGGCTCAACTAACACGTGACTTGGTGTAGAGTAAGTTGAGCCACAATGGAGTGTAAGTTAGGTAAATGCTTTATTTGTATACTTTACATAGACCTTGTACTGCAATAAGTAAGTTGAGCCACAGTGTAGTGTAAGTTAGGTAAATACTTTACATAGGCCTTGTACTGCAATAAGAACTCAGACAACACATCTACCCAGTGGGCACAACACGTCTCTGACAAATCTACACGGTTAATTAATAAGTTGACACATTTAATTAATGTAAACTTATATGCCAATCGCAACCAGTATAAAACTAACTGCTAATATATGTTGTAGCTATCCGATGTCCAAATTTGTTCGGGAAAAATGTATTCCTTGATGTATTTTGGGGTAAAGAACACTCGCCTTCGTTCTTCAACTGCTGCTCAATTAATCCTCCATTGGGCCTTGCATGGGTGGCTCAACGTTCTAGCCCCATTTCGACAATTAAGCTTTTTTAATTAATTTCTCATTAATGCGCGAAGTGAGGTAAATAACCTTCTTCCACGTGCATAGGTAAACCATTTGTAAGTACACAGACAATAAAGTCTGGTCACATGCGTTGATATAGTGTACACACCAGCAGACATTAATCACAATCACAAAGAGTATCGAAAAACCAAAAAAACATACTTTTAACTCACATGTTCTGACCGTTGTGACAAATAGCACTTATTGTATGTCAACCATGTTCTAATAACACGCTGAATCACCTGGTGGTACCATGTAACTGTCGATCACTGTTGTAGTTTCCTGGGAAACACGATTGGTTCAACTAACACAGTGCCAGTGGCTCAACTAACACTGCCTTCCCTACACGTCATAAAACTATACACAGTGTTCCTGATCAACATTTTGCAGGTAGGTACTCCCCGTGACACAAATATAACTAGAGCTATATTTATATAATTCCTTGGTTCATTGCACAACAATCTAAATACATTATTGTATGCTACAAATATTTTATCTTTTAATTGACTCCGATTTATAATTATATCATGACTGACATTTGTATGTAGTACAGTACGATTTAAACTGAGTACATTTTACATCTTCAGTACACATATAATTTTCGAATCAAGGCATTACTCTGAGCACACATTCTCTTATACTGCCTAGCCATATCATCATCATCACTGAGATCTTCAGTGAGAATATGGCCAATATATTTACATATTTATTAACTCTTGTCAATATTTCATAATTTAACACAAATGTTGGGATATGTATATCTTTGAACCCTTTGCAGCAAAATATCACAAGATTACTTTTGGTACTGCTGTATTTGATGTCATGTTCTAGACCATAAATAGGCATAATCCGAACAGACAGACAGCAACATTGATAAACCCATGGACGAGGGAGCCAAGATCGAGGACTACATTATCAGCATACATCAAATGATTAATTAATGCTGCACCTATTATGCATCGAGCATTTATATTATTTATTGTTTTACCGAGATCATCCATGTATTTTTCTGAAATCATAAATTTTGTTGTGCCCTCTTTTAATATCACACGTAAGCCCCCTTTTAATATCACTCGTAAGCCCCTTTTTAATGTCACACGTAAGCCCCCTTTTAATATCACACGTAAGCCTCCTTTTAATATCACACGTAAGCCCCTTTTTAATATCACATGTAAGCCCCAACACATACGCGCAATTTGGTCGGTGTACTTAGAGAAACATTCTCCCTTGAAAGTGTTTCGAATATGGCGCGAAATACGTCGATCTGTGTAGCCTCGATTACGATCTGTGGTGAAGCCACAGATCGACTTATGGGTGAAGTGCCGAGTTACATTGATGCGTATACATATGTACCCCACCCGTTGCTGTTGATTAAAAAACATGTTGTGAACGTTATTAGGTGAACTAATGGATTCTATTCATTTATTTACTGCCAACTATTGAGGCATCCTCGTCGGTGAAATGTGGGGAACTTTCATTAACAGGATTTTTAACAAGATTTGACAAGATTGCCATTATGACATAGAATTATATTGTGACCCCTAGCGATCATCCGTGTATTGATGACGGAGGTCATTTTATTTTTATTAGCTAATCAGTAAAATAGCAGGTGTGTGTGCCGTGACCCCTACTATGTCTATAGCGTGTTGTAATGTTGGAATAATCACAGCATATTACATGGTGTCGGAAGCGGTAAGATCTTAAAATGTCGCTCGAATTCCGGCCGCCGGACAGTGTAACTACTATAAGTCTGTCAGGCAATATAGCCGACAATTGGCCTTTATGGAAACAGCGACTTAACATGTTTATGACGGCCACAAAGAGCGACGAAAAAGTCGACAACTTCAAAATCGCCATGTTGTTGGCTTCGACAGGACCAGACGCACTCGAACGATACAACAGTTTCACATTCGATGAGGCTGCCGGCGAAGACAGCAAAAGCTACGTTCAGGTGATGCAAAAGTTCGAAGATGACTTCAGTGGCCTAAAACGAACTGTATTCAGCCGATGCCAGTTCTGGACATACAGGCAGGCCGAACAACAGCCGTTTGTTGATTACTTGACAGCAATACAAAACTTAGCAGATGTATGCGAGTTTGCAGAGAAAGAGAACATGATTCGAGACAAAATCGTGTTTTCTATTACGCGCCAGGAGAAAGCCCTGAAGCTGCGGCTCTTGAGACAAGATAACTTAACCCTAAATAAAACACGCGATCTATGCGTTGCGTTTGAGTTCACACAGAATGAGGTCAGGTCAATGTCAACACACGACACATAATCAACCACAAAGAAGGCGGTCAACTACTTAAAAAGACGTCGTGTGAAGCAAGATACAAAGTCTACTCCCTTCTCTCAGTGTAGCAACCAAGGATACTCGTCATATAAGAACAACCACGCGATATCATACCGGTTAGAAGGCCGGACTCTCAATCGAGAGAACCCGGTTTCAAATCCCACTGCGGTCGCTTCGAACCTTTGGCAAGTTTGATCACCCCACGTTGCCACAGTTCACTCAGCTGTATAAATGAGTACCTGGCAATACAGACAGTGGTGGATATGTGAACGAATAGCCTTCGCGCAGCAATTGCAGCGTGGCTGAATACTTCCCAAAGAAGTTGAGATGGCCTTGGAATGAACAGGTCTGCCAGGGGGTGAAGTGTAAAGCGCTTTGAGCAGTCCTATGGACCGGATACCGCGCTATATAAGAACATACCTTTACCTTTACCTTTTATCGTGCCGCCACTAACATCAGTTATGCAGACGCTGCGGAACCAAGCATGAAGCGCGCAAGTGCCCAGCGTACGGTGCTACGTGTTACAAATGCAGCGGGCGGAACCACCAATCAGCAGTGTGTAAATCTAAATCAATGCACGCTGTGACGACACCGCATGGTCATGATGAAGACAGCAGTGAGGATGAGTTCTTCCTTCACTCGTTCGTCAAATGTGTCAAATCGTTACAACACGATGCATCGTCTTCATGGTACTCGTACGTCAATGTGTGCAATTCGCGCATAAAGATGAAGGTGGACACGGGTGCAGAGACAAATACGATGCCAATGAAAACATGGAAGCACATCCGAGAAAAGCCAATTGCAGCTCCGTCGTTCTCAAAACACTTGGAGGCAGAGTAGTCGAACAAGACGATGTTGCTGAAGTGACATCAAGTTGGTGACAAAGGCGTGACTGCCGAGCTGAACGTCACCAGAGAGAAGAGCGTGCCGATTTTAGGACTTGAGGTCAGCGTAGCTCTTGGTCTGGTGCAGCCAGGGGATAATCTCGTGATGTCACAAGGTGATCGAGTCCAACAAATAGACGCAGTCGAGGCACCGAGCCAGCAATCACGATGGACACGCTCGAGAACGAATACAAAGACGTATTCTCTGGTCTTGGCTGTTACCAGATGCCACATCGATTTGAACCCAGGAGCGTAGCCTGTCACCGACCCTCCAAGACGAACGTCTTCGGTAGAAGTTAAAGAAGCTAGAAGCACAATGCGTTATCATCGCAGTCGACGAACCAACCGACTGGGTGAATAGCCTCGTCATAACGGAGAAGCGGGACGGGTCTCTTCGTCGGTGTTTTGATCCAAAGCACATGCATAAGGACATTCGCAGAGAACACTTCCAGATTCCGACGTTCACAGAAACAGTATACAGTTGGGCGGTGCACGACTATTCACCATTCTCGACCAGAAGGACTCGTAGTGGTAGGTGGAGTTGGACAAAGACTGCTCATTGCTATGCTGCTTCAACACCCCATTCGGGCGATATCGTTTTGTTCGAATGACATTCGGAATCACCAGTGCTAGCGAAGTGTTGCAAAAATGGACGTATAAAACGTTTGGTGACATCCCTAATGTTCACATCGTTGCAGATGACATGCTAATTGCAGCGAAGACCGAGGCGGGCTTTACTACTGAGATGGGATTCGAGATCGTCACCAGCAGTCCGAGGTAGGCGCAGTCCAACGGCCAGAGCGAGAAGTGAAACAGTGCATGAGTAAAGCGCACCAGGAAGGACGCGACTACTGGATGTCTCTCCTGCAATACTGGAACACTCCAATCACAGGAGCGCCGTACTCGCCTGCTCAACTGTTCACGAGTCGGCAACTGAGAGACAAAATGCCGAGTACATCGAATACACTGAAACCATCCGTTGTTACCGACGGCAGATCAACCTTGAGACGACAACAAACGCGTCAAAAGCACTTCTACGACCGTGGCTCGACGACACGCGCATCACATCGAATTGGAGATAATGTACGCGTGCGCCTACACAACACGTGGGACCGCGCCATCGTCACTGGAGTGTGCGACACCCCGAGGTCGTACGTCGTCGCCACTGAGGATGGCGGCAGCTACCGGCGAAATGATAATAAGTTTGTCTGGCAGTAGTGTTTATGCCCATATTTGACTTTGACATTTAAAAGGCTATATTTAATACTAGGCCTAGTCTATACTTAGTTTTGCAGTTTATCTTCTATTTTAATAAAATGGGGTGTGACATATTTAATTATATGGTGACCCCTAGCGATCATCAGTGTACTAATGACGGAGGTAATTTTATTTTTATTAGCCAATCAATCAAATAGCAGGTGTGTGTGCCGTGACCCCTACTATGGCGTGTTGTAATGTTGGAATAATCACAGCATATTACAGCCATCCCAAACAACAAGTTCCAGAAGGCAAGTGGACAAGGAAGCCATTGGCTTATTGAGAGTCCAACTATTTTATCATCTATATCACACTACTAGCACTAACACAAGCATTTGGCAGTTTGTTCCATTCATTTGTCACCCTCTGTGAGAAAGAGTACTTTCTCATGTCCAACCTACACTGTTTGCTGATTTGTGTCGTCTGGTTCTTTAAGTTTGAAGAACATATTCCTATCAATATCCTCATAACCGTTCACTATTTTAAACACTTCTATTTGGTCTCCTCTTATTCTCTTGATCTCTAGTGTTTTCAAACCACATTGTAATAAACGGCTTTCATAACTAAGGTCTCTCAATTCTGGAATAATTTTATTTATTTGTATTCTTTCTAGCTTGTCTATGTCCTTTTTACGATACGGCCTCCGTGGTTGAATACAATATTCCAAATGTGGTCTAACTATTGCTTTGTACATAGGTACAATTAGCTGTTTCTCCTTATACGTGATAGTTCTCCTAATTAGCCCTAGAATTTCCTTTCGAAGCAGCAATCCCACATTATTCTGAAACTTTCATGTCAGCACTAAATGCTATTCCTAAGTCATTTTCTTGTGTGGTTCTACCTAGTACAGCATCCCCCATTTTATATTCTTCGTCCATGTTTACATGTCCTATGTGTATGCATTTACACTTCCCAAATTTAATTGAATAACATTTGCCATTTTTCTGACCATTTAACTAATTTATTTAGATCATCCTGTACACTTTGTTTATCTGTATCATTAGTATGTGTCATCTGCAAATTCGCGCCCATTCCCGACTAAGTAACCCGTCATCTACCCACTTTATAATTTCTTCCAAAAAACATAAGAGATTGGTTAGACATGACCTTGCTTTTAGGAACCCATGTTGATACGTATTTATTAATTTATGTTTTACTGCCCACTAGAGACTGTAAAACATAACTAAAAAAAGCCACACACAAATAGAACGGAACAGAGACGCTTGATAAGCACCGTTTGCCGGAATTGTGTCACCCCTTTTTACAATGTGCCCTTAACTCCGTCACATGTTTCCTATAACTTCGTCACAAGCTAGGCCTACAATGAAAAGGTGTATGCAGTGATTAATAAAAAGTGCAACAATTAAAATGGGAATATTTAGTATCAAAGGTTAGAGTACTCACTACTGAAGAACTGTCCANATGTAAAACATAACTAAAAAAAGCCACACACAAATAGAACGGAACAGAGACGCCTGATATGCACCGTTTGCCGGAATTGTGTCACCCCTTTTTACAATGTGCCCTTAACTCCGTCACATGTTTCCTATAACTTCGTCACAAGCTAGGCCTACAATGAAAAGGTGTATGCAGTGATTAATAAAAAGTGCAACAATTAAAATGGGAATATTTAGTATCAAAGGTTAGAGTACTCACTACTGAAGAACTGTCCAGTGAAACAAATGAGGAGAGGGACATCATCAAAGGTTAGAGTACTCACTACTCAAGAACTGTCCAGTGAAACAAACGAGGAGAGGGACATCATCAAAGGTTAGAGTACTCACTACTCAAGAACTGTCCAATGAAACAAACGAGGAGAGGGACATCATCAAAGGTTGGATGAGGAATCAATTCGACTCACAACATACAATACGTCATTTGGACGTTACTGGTGGAAGCCTATATGTCATTTGGACGTTACAGGTGGAAGCCTATATGTCAGTTGGACGTTACTGGTGGAAGCCTATATGTCATTTGGACGTTAC
>SDWI01001971.1:49267-61262 GCA_009193005.1 Lamellibrachia luymesi
TTTATCATCTACTGTTCCCCCACCGGAACTACTGGCACAACCCCCCTGTTCCCTTCCCACCATTGCCACAACGAGCAGCCTCAGCTCTTCCAACTCCACCTCTAGTTCCTTCATCTTCGTACATCCCCTACACTCAAAACTAAAACTATCTGCCTGGACCTCAGCCCAGGACTTCTCGCACCCAGACTTAACGAAGTCCACCCAGTTACTGCAACTGCCACAAATTAAGTGCCTTAATGTTGCTCCGGAAGGCCAAACTTGATGGAAGCGACCCACTGAAGGCTATTCTGGAATGGCGCAACACACCAACCGAAGGCTTGAAGAGTTCACCCGTGCAACGTGTGATGTCACGCCGCACCAAGACACCGTTGCCGACGTGCAACAGCCTGATGGTACCAGAAATTCTGGAAAGAAATATCAGCGTTGCTATCGAAAAACGAAAGAAAACTCAACGGCGGCATTATGACACCCACTCTACGCCGCTGAAAGAGGTAAGTGTTGGACAGGCGGTCTGAATGAAACTGCCTGGACGCAACACTTGGAGTTTGGGCGTGTATATAGGTTCTCTGGGGTAGCGATCTTACAACGTTGAGGTCGCCGGTCAGACATATCAAAGAAACAGACGACATTTGAGGGCAATCAGCGAGATGGTGTACCTCGGGATGACCTGACGCCAGACGAAGGAAAGCCCGAGCCGACCGGTCAACGACAAACATCTGTTGTTGACATTCCGTTATCGCCTTGTCCGCGGGGGACCCCGCGCGATACGCCGAGACGAGACGAGCCATGTGCACCAAGACGCATGACACTTCGTAACCGTAGTGACATTAAGCCACCACAACGGTGACATGACACTTCGTGACCGGGGTGACAGTAATTAAACCACCACAACGGTGACTTGACACTTCGTGACCGTGATGAGAGTAAACCACCACAACGGTGACATGACACTTCGTGACCGTGGTGACATTAAGCCACCACAACGGTAACATGATACTTCGTGACCGTGGTGACATTAAGCCACCACAACGGTGACATGACACTTAATTCGTTACGGTGGTGACATTAAGCCACCACAACGGTGACATGACACTTCGTGACCGTGGTGACATTAAGCCACCACAACGGTGACATGACACTTAATTCGTTACCGTGGTGACATTAAGCCACCACAACGGTGACACGACATTTCGTGACCGTGGTGACATTAAGCCACCACAACGGTGACATGACACTTCGTGACCGTGGTGACATTAAGCCACCACAACGGTGACATGACACTTCGTGGCCGTGGTTACATTAAGCCACCACAACGGTGACATGACACTTCGTGACCGTGGTGACATTAAGCCACCACAACGGCTGATCGACACCCTAAGTTGTGAAATCAAATTAATAACAACAAGGGGTATCACGAGGTACCCCAAGGGTATATTTGGACTGGTTGCATAGTTGCAGCCTTTGGACTAGTGCAATACCCAGATGGAAATACAGAGTAGAGCACGTTGCATCTGTAGTAAAGCAGTCTACGCTAGGATCTAGATCAGTTTTGTTGTTCTCCTCCTGTTCCCTGTAGTCCGGGGTGAGGCTGGCACCGATACTGGTCGTCGATTTATGTTTCCCTTTCTTCTTCATAAGTAGTTCCGTTTTACTATCGTCTACACTAATCGTCTCCACTCCCCTCTTTCCCTCGCCCTCGTTCTCCACTCCCCTCTATCCCTCGCCCTCGTTCTAAACTCCCCTCTATCTCTCGCCCTCGTTCTCCACTCCCCTCTATCCCTCGCCCTCGTTCTCCATTCCCCTCTATCCCTTGCCCTCGTTCTCCACTCCCCTCTATCCCTCGCCCTCGTTCTCCATTCCCCTCTATCCCTCGCCCTCGTTCTCCATTCCCCTCCCACTCCACTAAATCTCTTTTAACGCAGTCCTCCCATCTCAGTCTCGGTCTTCCTCTTCTCCTTCTACCCTCCACTCCAAGCGCATCAGCTCTCTTCGTCAATCGTATCCCTTCCATTCTTTCCACATGTTCAGCCCACCGAAGCCGGCTCCTCACCAACTCCCTTGTAAAGCTCTCTTTCACACCAACTTCCTCCCTCGACTCCTTCATTCCTCGTTTGTCGATTCTTTTCACTCCCGCAGTTCTTCTCATCCAGTTATTCTCACAAACTTTAAGTCTTTCTTGTTTTTTTCTGTTATCGCAATGGTCTCTAGGCCGTATAGGTAGGCTGGTGTTATGTATGAGAACCTTTCCTTTTACCTTTCGAGATATGTTTCTATCTCCCATCACCTCTTCCACTTCCCTCCACGCACTCGCCCCAGCTTGTATTCTCCTGCGAATTTCCGTGTACGTGCTGCCGTCCCCGCAAACCGCTCCACCCAGATACACAAAGCTGTCTCGTTGTTTAAGTTTCTTCCCATGCAGTCTTATGTCAAGATCTTTTTTGTGCTGCCCGACCTAAAGCACCTCCGTCTTCTCTAGACTTACTCTCAGTCGATGTTTGCCAAAGATTTCCTTCCGATCTACCAACCGCTCTTGAAGGTCTGCTTCACTGTTTGCTACTAGTGAGTTACATGTGTAACTAGTGAGCGTCACAGTAAACTTATAATCTTGACGTATTGTTGTATATTATTATCATAAAAGCAAGCAATACCGTTACATCCAACACGTGCATAATTTCATGCAAAAGTAAACATGCTGGTTCGCATCTAAACCTCGCAGAAAGCATAATCCGATATATGGTGGCGCCATCTCACGGTAATTTGACACGTCTTCCGCTACCTGGCGACTCGGGCACACACCACATTAATTTATGCGCTGCATGGAAACGATCGCCGCAGCATAATTTGGCATCGGGAAGACGGGAAGATGGAAGGATGAATTAATGGCGGAAGAGGGATTTGTGTTTCAAATCCACCGCTTCTGTATGGCTATTTTGCAGTTGTACGTCCATTAATGATTGACAAAGATGCCGAAACGGAAGCAGCCGGACGGATGCGATATGGATGGAGATCAGACGACACCGCTGCCTATTCAGACCTTTCTGTGGCGCCAGTCAAGGTAGGCGCAGTTCGCAGCTTTCAATAACAAAGTCTGCGGCTTGAACGTCGCCATGTTTTCATCGCTATAGTCCGTGTCACGAATACATGTTTCCCGATGTTTTCTTAGCTGATTATTGGCGTTGGTTTAATGTTTGCAGTCGGCATAAGTTGAATATTAAAGTAAGCCTGGATTTTGGAAAGTGAGAATGCCATGACACTGGTCACTGCCCCATTGGCATTGCCTTGGGCTTGGCATTGCCATTGCATTGCCATTGGCGTAGTCATTGACACTGTTACTGTCACTGATACTGAGTCTGTGATACAGATAGAGACGATACTGACGTTACTGATTACTGTACCTAGCTTAGCCCCTGCCCTGCTGGTGTCGTGAGAATAGTGGCTGAGCTACCCATCTCCTAGGCTACCCATCCCTAGGCTACCCATCTCCCACCTCTTTTCCTTAAGATTCTTTTGACTCCTCATTGTCCCATTGATCAGATCTTCATTGTCGTCTATTAATTGTTTACGAATTCTGGTTACTATTTTTAAAGGTACTTCGAAATTATATAGAATTTCCTGATTGGACCAGAAATGGTTCAGGCAGTTTTTAAAAGTATTTATAGATTTTGCCTGAATGACTTTCCGGGAGGGAATTCCAATGCTCTGTCACTCTGAGGGAAAAGCATTTTTTCTTATTTTTATATTTGTTCTTTGAGTAAATCATTTTAGAGTATGCCCTCCATTTCCTGTCCTGAGGGATGCATCATCCCATTTTAAAAAGTTTAGGTGAAGATTCAAAGTCGTATGTAGACTGTAGGCCTATAATTTAAAAAAACATCAATTATTATCACCTCGAGACGTCTATATGCTAATACGGGTAGTTTTAGTGATTTTAAATTAAAGTTAGGTTTCTCATACCTGATAATTCTTTCGTTGCTCTTCTTTGGACGTTTTCTATTGCAATAATGTGTTTTTTTTGGAAAGGATACCATACTGCTATGGTGTAGTTAAGATGCGTTCTTACCATTGTTTTATACAATGGCAAGATCGCATCTTTGTCAAGAAATTGGAAGGTTCTGCGAATTATTGTTGTCATCTTTGTTGCTTTGTTTACTGCTTGGTTAATGTGGTCATCAAAGGATAGCTTCGGGAGTCAGCCTCCAACTTCTTGCCAAACACCCCTCACTAGTCCTATTCCTAAATGTTTGGTTATACGTTTGGTTGAGAAGTTAAATATTACCAAACAAAAACAACACAGTATCTGTTTACAGATGACAACATGTAAGTATGTGCTTTGTACGACTCCTGCCTCTTACACTCAGTCGTATACACAATCACAGAAAGAGTTGTGGACTTGTGGTATATTGTAGAAATGGATGTTTTATATAGTTGAAAGTGTATGTTTCTATTGTATACTGCTGAAATAACAAATAGTGCACTTTAGGGATCACTAGGGTAATGACAAATTTATTGTATTTTGTAGATGCAGACATTTCTGTAATTTTTGTGCTGTGAAAAAACCTTTTGATGTAGTCAAGTTGAATGGCAACCAATTAATTATGTACAGAATTATAGAATTAACTGTTTAAGACATTCTAATAATTCCTCTATTTTGATGCAGTCCGTTCATCCGACTGAAGATGTCCAAACTGTGCGAGGCGTCCTGTGTGGTGAGTTCATTTCATCAAATCTCAAACAATCCTTCAATCCTTCATCTTCCAAATAAAATTCATTGTCAGTATATAATGTTGCACACCCATAAGATTAATAACAGAAACTGGTAAGATTATCTACATCTGCTGGCTGCAAACTGTGCCATACTGATGTTATCTGATGAGACTTCGACACCGCTAACTGTGCACAGCTAGCAATAGTAACATATGTGTGAGAGCTGTTCTTCGAGCATGTTTTGAATTGATGAGCTGTTATTTATACCATTTGACAAATGGGTGTAGGTCAAAAGCCCCTAGGTCAAAAGCCCTCACCACTTTGAAAAAGGTCAAAAACCCTCGCATTGAGATTTTTTATGGAACCAATTGAAGTGTAATAATATGTTTTGAAGCAAGTCCTGACTGGCATTGGACATTGTATAAAATAGAAGTGAATCTCTATATCTCATTTGTAAGGTTACAAAACAGCTACAAGAGAAGCTTGTCAACCTAGGAGAAGACCTGACTGGCATTGCAGTGATTGCACATTGTATAAGATGGAAGTGAATCTCTATATGCTATATCTTCTTCTTCCCCTTGCTCCTTTGCGGGGTGGGGTCCAAGTCACTTGATTGTTTCTTCCACTTTCATTGTTAATGTTCTCCATTTTCATCTGTCTTCTGCGGTGTACTAGTGGTGGTACTAGTGTCTGACTGTCAACAGGTATGTACTAGTGTCTGACTGTGTCAACATGTATGTATTAGTGTCTGACTGTGTCAACATGTATGTATTAGTGTCTGACTCTGTCAACAGGTATGTACTAGTGTCTGACTGTGTCAACAGGTATGTTGTAGTGTCTGACTCTGTCAACAGGTATGTACTAGTGTCTGACTCTGTCAACAGGTATGTTGTAGTGTCTGACTCTGTCAACAGGTATGTACATATATGTTATTACACATACAATGTGAATTTGGAGGGTTAGGGGTTTTACCTAACCCTATATGTAATTATGCATACAGTGTTACAGTCTGTGACAGCCAGTGCTTGCCATGTAGTGTGGTGTTTCGTTGCTGCAGTCGTTTGAGCGCGTGCTGGTGCAGAACATCCTGCACGGCCTGTCTCCCAGTCTCTGTGAGGCCATCCAGGCCATATCTCGCTGGAAACTCATCCAAGTCTCACTACCACATCTCATGCACTGCTGCGCTGCCATGCTCAAGGTTTGTAACAAGCATTCTCATTGGTTCATGCACTGCTGTGTCGCCATGCTCAAAGATTGTAATAGGCATTCTTGTTGGTCCATTCACTGCTGCATCATTTCCAATCACGTGATGTACCATTATGCATATGGTTTGTAAACAGTTGTCCATTATAACAAGATGTTAAATATATCCAATTATCCATTGTAACAAGTCTGTTGCAATTTTTTATTGCATACCTCAGATAAAAAATATTCACAGAAGAAGCTTAATACATTTCCGGACCGTTTTATGATACATTGATACAGTGTGTCATGTTACAGGATCGTGACGTCTTCGACCCGAAGTCAAAGTTCAGCAGTAACCTGGTCAAGCTGCTGTACACACTGCACTGGGTCATCCTGGACTCGGCGTCCGAGTGCGAGGACATGGAGGCTGAGCGGTGTGGCCGCCCCAGTGGCACCCTCTACTCCTACATGCATTCACTCGACACCATACAGCTGTTCGTCTATGTCTTCGCTCCGTTGATTCACACTGTGAGCGAGTCCGACTTTCAGAGCCTCAAACTTGAGAATGGGCTACGTATGTGGCGCCCCCTGTGGCAGTATCGTCTGCCAGATGTTCCATGCTTCTCAACTCTGGTGAAGGCGAAGCGAGTGACCTTGAAGGCTGAGCGGAATATGCTGAAGGTGAATTTCAATATGGCAAATATCTACATCGGGAAAGGAACATCGACAGATAACATCTACCTTGGGTTTGATGATAGTCCTAATGAGAGCGAAAGTAATGATTCAAGTGTGATCTCAAAGAGGGCGCCACTGGCTCACCTCAGTGACATATGTGCGCTGTCTACATCGGAGACAACAACATCAGTGGAGATTATATGCGAGGTTTGTAACTCGACGATCGAGAACAACGGTGGGGTGCTATGTTGTCTGTGTGGAGCAAGACGTGAGAGTTCAGTCACTCAGCCACCAGATGGCTGTACTACTTCAGGAGTGGTGCCACCTGGGAGGAACTCGCCGGTTGATGTAGACTATGTTCAGCAGCGGATTGAGACGACGGTGAACAGTGGCATGAGAGGGTCGGCCGATGTCGCCAGTGCCACCTACTTTGATGTTGCAGTTCTACGTTGTTTGTTCTCGCCGCAGTGGGCCACGGAAGGCATTTACTGGGCACTGCGATATCTCCACCAACGACTTCTCGAGATCTGCGTTTATGACGAATATCAGGACATGACAACCTTCCGCAAACGCAGCGACTCACTTCCCACTCTGCATGTTCCGAGCCCTCTCTTCCCGGCGGAAGCAAACGGGGATTCGAATGACTCTGGGAACTGCCCAGAGAAGTCTAAGCCATCCCCAGGGAAGGACACTGGGAGGAAGGAGCCGTCATTCAAGAAGATGCGAGTCACGGAACTGAAGCAGAGTTTTGGTGATCGGATGAAGCACCGCCTGCGACGGAGGATCAGCTCCGACCAGCTGGACATAGGGAAGAACCATGGGCAGCGGGAGGAGCCAGCCCAGCTGTCAGAGAAGGTGACATGTGCCCATCTCGTGGAGCTGGCGGAGAACGATGAGGAGGACAGTTGTGGAGATGGCAGTGACTCATCATCCGACATCAGTCGACGCAAGAGCATGCCGGCACTTAGATGGCGCCACCGCCGCATGTTTGTTGACACTGATGTCGAAGATGAGAGTCTGGCAGGACAAGTGGAAGTGACTGGTGGGGCCGGCACGAACCGCAAGGAGTCGATTACGCGTGCACAGAGCATGAAGCCAGAACTATTGAAGAAGCCAATAATCACGATCACCCAGGATGGACTGGCGGTCAACAAGTTGATGCTGCCCCCTAGTAATGAGTGGCTGTACAAGAAGCGCAGCAGCATGGTGTCGACAAAGAGTGTCACGAGTGCATCTGTGTCGACCAGTGCCCCTATCATCTCGTCAATGAAGCGCTGCATGACGGACTCTGCCATTGCATATCACACTGGCAATGACGACATCGAAGAGGCTTCAGGCTCCGTCTTCTACATCCAACAGGTAGGGTCTGTTCATTCACTTTAACATGTCTTCTACATCCAACAGGCAACTCTGTTCATTCACTTCAATACACATCTTCTACATCCAACAGGCAACTATGTTCATTCACTTCAACACACATCTTCTTCATCCAACATACATCTATGTTCATTCACTTCAACACATGTCTTCTACATCCAACAGGCAACTATGCTCATTCACTTCAACACACATCTTCATCCAACATACATCTATGTTCATTCACTTCAACACATGTCTTCTACATCCAACAGGCACCTATGTTCATTCACTTCAACACACATCTTCTTCATCCAACAGACATCTATGTTCTTTCACTTCAACACATGTCTTCTACATCCAACAGACATCTATGTTCTTTCACTTCAACATGTCTTCTACATCCAACATACATCTATGTTCATTCATTCAACACATCTTCTACATCCAACAGACATCTATGTACATTCACTTCAACACACATCTTTTTCATCCAACATACATCTATGTACATTCACTTCAACACGTCTTCTACACCCAACAGGCAACTATGTACATTCACTTCAACACGTGTCTTCTTCATCCAACATACATCTATGTTCATTCATTCAACACATGTCTTCTTCATCCAACAGACATCTATGTTCATTCACTTCAACACACATCTTCTACATCCAACAGACATCTATGTACATTCACTTCAACACGTCTTCTACACCCAACATACAACTATGTTCATTCACTTCAACACGTCTTCTACACCCAACATACATCTATGTACATTCACTTCAACACGTCTTCTACACCCAACAGACAACTATGTACATTCACTTCAACACGTCTTCTACACCCAACATACATCTATGTACATTCACTTCAACACGTCTTCTACATCCAACAGGCAACTATGTACATTCACTTCAACACGTCTTCTACACCCAACAGACAACTATGTACATTCACTTCAACACGTCTTCTACATCCAACAGGCAACTATGTACATTCACTTCAACACGTCTTCTACACCCAACATACATCTATGTACATTCACTTCAACACGTCTTCTACATCCAACAGGCAACTATGTACATTCACTTCAACACGTCTTCTACACCCAACAGACAACTATGTACATTCACTTCAACACGTCTTCTACATCCAACAGGCAACTATGTACATTCACTTCAACACGTCTTCTACACCCAACATACATCTATGTACATTCACTTCAACACGTCTTCTACATCCAACAGGCAACTATGTACATTCACTTCAACACGTCTTCTACACCCAACAGACAACTATGTACATTCACTTCAACACGTCTTCTACATCCAACAGGCAACTATGTACATTCACTTCAACACGTCTTCTACACCCAACATACATCTATGTACATTCACTTCAACACGTCTTCTACATCCAACAGGCAACTATGTACATTCACTTCAACACGTCTTCTACACCCAACAGACAACTATGTACATTCACTTCAACACGTCTTCTACATCCAACAGGCAACTATGTACATTCACTTCAACACGTCTTCTACACCCAACATACATCTATGTACATTCACTTCAACACGTCTTCTACATCCAACAGGCAACTATGTACATTCACTTCAACACGTCTTCTACACCCAACAGACAACTATGTACATTCACTTCAACACGTCTTCTACATCCAACAGGCAACTATGTACATTCACTTCAACACGTCTTCTACACCCAACATACATCTATGTACATTCACTTCAACACGTCTTCTACATCCAACAGGCAACTATGTACATTCACTTCAACACGTCTTCTACACCCAACAGACAACTATGTACATTCACTTCAACACGTCTTCTACATCCAACAGGCAACTATGTACATTCACTTCAACACGTCTTCTACACCCAACATACATCTATGTACATTCACTTCAACACGTCTTCTACATCCAACAGGCAACTATGTACATTCACTTCAACACGTCTTCTACACCCAACAGACAACTATGTACATTCACTTCAACACGTCTTCTACATCCAACAGGCAACTATGTACATTCACTTCAACACGTCTTCTACACCCAACATACATCTATGTACATTCACTTCAACACGTCTTCTACATCCAACAGACAACTATGTACATTCACTTCAACACGTCTTCTACACCCAACAGACAACTATGTACATTCACTTCAACACGTCTTCTATATCCAACAGGCAACTGTAGTCATTCATTTCAACAGACATGTTTTAAATAAGCGTATGAGAAAAACAATGTAAATGTATTTCTTTACCTATGTTTTATTGACCTGTAATATATTAATAAATACTTTCTGTATAGATTTATTAAATGTTTTAATCAGTAGATTATATTTAGTTAAGTAGATTAGACATCAGAAAGTACTTATTCTCACAAAGAACAATAAATGAATGGAACAAATTATGTAAAGATTGTGTAAATGAATGTGTTTAAAAATCAAATTGACAAATATCTCAGAAGGGCTGGTTACACACAGATGAATAATTGTTGGACTCTTGATAAGCCAATGGCATCCTTGTCCACTTGCCATCTGGCCTTTTGCCTTGGATGGCAAATCTTGTTAAATCTGCTCTTCTATTTTATACTGTTTATTTTTAATTGAATTGCAAACCATGTAGTAAGTACTAATAAATATGTTATTACAAAACAGAACGGTGAGCTAAACTACCGGGTGATCTTGCAAGCGGTGCATTCCATCGCACTGCGCCCCACTTCCAGTCCTGTCTGCGCCGTCCTCCTCAACATCACCAGTTGTCTCTTCGACCTTGGCCTATTCACCCCTTGCAAGAAAGCAGGAAAGAAAGGGAGCAAAGGGGAGGAGGAGGGCATCCGTGGGAAGGTATGGTCAGCATTCATGACACTGTCAGCATTCAACATACTGTTGGCATTCATAAGTGTCAGAGTTCAACACACTGTCAACATTCAACATATGGGCAGCATTCAATTCACTGTCAACTTTCAGCATACTGTCAGCATTGAACATATGTTCAGCATTCAACACACTGTCAGCATTGAACATAGTATCAGCATTCAAGACACTGTCAACATTCAACATATGGTCAGCATTCATAACACTGTCTGCATTCAACACACTGTCAACATTCAACACACTGTCAACATTCAAAATATAGTCAGCATTCATTACACTGTCGGCATTCAACACATTGTCAGCATTTACAACACTTAGCATTCATATACTGTCGACATTCATAATACTTTCAGCATTCATGGCAGTCATCATTTAAGAAAACTAAGTAAGAATATTGCTGACATTTTATTGTTTGATGTCTTTTATATCTGGTTTATGAATTACGTTTTTTTTTAAATTATTATCATCCATTTAAAAAATGTATGGATGTATGTATATATATATATATATATATAATATATATATATATACAGTGCAACACACTTATAACGAACACGGATACAATGAATTGTCGGATATAATGAAATAATTTCTTACGTACAGATTTTTTCCCTATCTTTTCCATTATAAGTGTTCACTCATATTACAAACACGGGTATAACGAATTCACGGTTATTACGAACACCTTTTCCCGAACAAATTGCGCAGTATAACGAATTTCTGTCCAACTGAAAATCATCCGGTTGTTCGCAAATACTTCCCGTCTATGGCTCCATCCCGCCACAGTTTGTGTTTTACTGTGGCTCCATCCCGCCACAGTTCGTGTTTTACTGTGCTTGGACGCGGCGTGCTCGCCATGTGTTTACGTCATATTTCATTACTTTTTCACAGACGATGGACTGCGATGTTATACTATAACTACACTTAATAGTAACATTTGTAACTGTTTTATGTGTCATCTAAATAAATGTTACGCAACAAAATATCTTTGTGTTTGATAGACACCTAGCGAATAGTTTAAAAACTGTCATGTACAACACTGCCACCTAGCGGGTAAACGTGTACACGCATATAACGAATTCACGGATATAATGAACTCGTTAGCTACCCACAAAGTAGTTCGTTATAAGCGTGTTGCACTGTATATATATATATATATATA
>SDWI01001972.1:0-42695 GCA_009193005.1 Lamellibrachia luymesi
AAGAAATAAGCACTACAATCAAGAGGAGAAAATGGAGCTGGATTGGCCATACACTCAAAAAAGATCCAACAAATACAACCAAACAACACTGGACTATAACCCACAAGGAAAGAGAAGACAAGGAAGGCCAAAAATCAACTGGAGACGCTCCACACTACAATATCTTGATAACGTGGGGATCACCTGGCAAGAGGCCAAAGCTCTAGCCCAGAAGACAGTGAGGTGGAGAAACATGGTTGACGCCCTATGCTCCTGAAGGTGCCAAGGGTATTAAGTAAGTAAGTAAGTACTGTTAGTTATCCAATTAAGTGAGATACGTATCACTGAAAAGATACAAATAATAATGAGCAAAAGAAATAGCATTTTCCAAAATGTATGAAGATTTTATTGACAGTTCACATATGTTTGCCAGACCTATGTGAGTTGTACACACTCCCCCTGAATGCTGTGAAGAATTGTACACATTCCCCCTGAACACTGTGAAGAGTTGTACACACTCCCACTGAATGCTGTGAAAATTGTACACACTCTTCCTGCATGTTGTGAAGAGTTGTACACAGTCTCAATGAATGATGTGAAGAGACTACCTTTGGTAAGGTATACCTTTGGTGATGCCCAACAATACAAAATATCCTGGTCTCTCAAATGATCCTTACAACTGTAAAAACATACAAATAAAACAAGCTGTCTATCGCAGGCATGACACCAAATAAGCACGAAAGTTACACCTCTTTTTTAAAGTGACATTAATTTGGGTATATGATGTAAAATAAACTTAATACCATATAGTAAAAAATATCAGATGTAATAAGGAATGCAATTGCTCCTGCTGTCTTGAAACTGATACAATTATGATTAGTGAGTGAGTGAGCGAGTGAGTGAGTAAATATGTACTCATGTGTGCATGCATGTATGCTGAACATCATCTTAAATAAATGTCATAAATATGAATGCATGAACACTGGTCAGGGTATACAACACATTAATACATCTTGGGATTGTCCCGCAACCAAATCAGGCCACGTTTGGCTCAAACTGATTTACTGAATTACACTGATTATCAGTTTGTAGCCATCTCATTTCTTTGGCTCCAAAACAAAGAACCAAATCAGTACGAGCTGATAATCTGCATCCTTTCTTATGCCAAAAGCACAGGGTAGACCCTGTTTTATCTGGCAAACCTGCACAATCTATAATGTAAAACATAACAGAATCATCTACAACTTCGGATTACATGTTATGGATTGACATACAACAAATAATTACTTTTACCCAGAGGCATAAATACTTACAGTGAACTCTACTTAATAATATCTGCGTGCCGTCTATAGATGGCACTATAGACTACTACATGTCGTCTATAGATGGTACCATACACTACTACGTGTCATCTATAGTTGGTACCATAGAATACTACATGTCGTCTATAGATGGTACCGTAGACTACTACGTGTCGTCTATAGATGGCACCATATACTACTACGTGCCATCTATAGATGGCACCATAGACTAATACGTGTCGTCTATAGTTGGTACCATAGAATACTACGTGTCGTCTATAGTTGGTATCATAGACGACTAGGTGTCGTCTATAGATGGCACCATAGACTACTATGTGCCGTCTATAGATGGCATCATAGACAACTATGTGCCATCTATAGATGGCACCATAAACTGCTACGTGTCGTCTATACTTGGCACCATAGACTACTATGTGCCGTCTATAGATGGCACCATAGACTACTACATGCAGTCTATAGATGGCACCATAGACTACTACGTGCAGTCTATAGATTGCACCACATCCGTGTATTACATCCTTGTCTTACATCCACGTCTTACACCCACGTCTTACATCCTTGTCTTACATCCTTGTCTTACACCCATGTCTTACATCCACGTCTTACACCCACGTCTTACATCCTTGTCTTACACCCATGTCTTACACCCATGTCTTACACCCATGTCTTACACCCATGTCTTACACCCATGTCTTACATCCATGTCTTACACCCATGTCTTACACCCATGTCTTACATCCATGTCTTACATCCATGTCTTACACCCATGTCTTACACCCATGTCTTACACCCATGTCTTACATCCATGTCTTACACCCATGTCTTACATCCATGTCTTACATCCATGTCTTACACCCATGTCTTACACCCATGTGTTACATCCATGTCTTACACCCATGTCTTACACCCATGTCTTACATCCATGTCTTACATCCATGTCTTACACCCATGTCTTACGTCCATGTCTTACACCCATGTCTTACATCCATGTCTTACACCCATATCAAAATGTAGTAATAATGGAGTTCGTTGGACATATGTACAAACAAATAGCATCGCTAGCCAAGCCATAATAAGCTTTGTAGTCTACAACAAAAAAGGCAGTAGTTGAAATGTCTCAGCAGTTACCGTATGGATCCCTTGTCAAACAAACACCTTTAGACAGAAGAAGACAGCAGCACAGCGCTAAAGGATCACATAAATTCCCACCTTTATCAACCAGGTGCTTGATCATGTCTGAAGATAGTAAAAACCATCAGATTGATAAATTTTCAAGTTCTGGTTTTCGCATGGTCTTTTCTGTTAAAACATTTGTATTGGTACAATGTGTGACATGATCATTTTATACTGGGCTACTGTTCCTAGCCAATTGTTCTGAAGGATGCTGGTTTTATAATGCGTCCATTTCAGGTAGCCTCTATTATGGGGCAACTTGAAGCTGGAATCTCCATCACCCTCATTTGCTGTGCCCCTTGGGATTTAATATACCACTGATCGTGGTGACAAGCTGTCTCCATTGCCCTGTCAATAGGTCAATAAGGACCCATGTTATCAGTCATCCCATGTAAAAGGTCAACATTCATAGTCACCCCCGCTGTCCTCCTGGAGCTGCCCTTAGCCCTGCTGTCCTCCTGGAGCTGCCCTCACCCCTGCTATGCTCTTGGAGCTGCCTCCACCCCCACTGTCCTCCTGGAGCTGCCTTCACCCCCACTGTCCTCCTGGAACTGCCCTCACCCACTGTCCTCCTGGAACTGCCCTCACCCCACTGTCCTCCTGGAGCTGCCTTCACCCCCATTGTCCTCTTTGTACTGCCCTCACCCCTACTGTCCTCCTGGAACTGCCCTCACCCCCACTGTCTTCCTGGAGCTGCCCTCACCCCCACTGTCTTCCTGGAGCTGCCCTCACCCCCACTGTCTTCCTGGAGCTGCCCTCACCCCCACTGTCCTCCTGGAGCTGTCATCATCATTAACACCATCGCTGTCAGCACACACGGTCAGTACCCTTCGCCATCTCACTAAGAAGCTGACATCTTTCCACCGTATGGACACAGGTCATTGGGGTGGTTGCCGACACATTCAACAGTTGGGACATGTCCACTGTCCCACATGCCTGCCCCGCAACGGGTGCACAGGCCCTCCAGGGTGCACGGGATCTTGGGCAGGGTGCGGAACTGGTGGAGCAGGCCACGTGCCTACAAGGGAAGAGTCAGACGGTGAATACATAACTCATTACATCACTGAGGAACCAATAACATAGCTAGAGAACCAACAGCATCACCACTGAAACAATGACATCACCACAGAACCAACCCTCTTGAGAAGATTTAGCAAGGCTGGCGCCCAAAGCAGCAAGCTCCAGGTGCAAGTAGACAATGAAGAGAATGGCTTATCGAGAGTCCAACTATTTTTTATTGATGTGTAGCCTGCCTTAATGAGATATTCGTCAATTTGTAAACATAGGAATCATGTGCACTGAAACTGTGCCTTAATTGTCTAATACAAAGTTGCAAACCATTCTTTAGGATGACAAGAACGTTCATGCACATGGAGAGACTAGTGATTCTAGATGGTAGAACAAGGTGACAAACCTTCTTGAGAATGACATGAACGTTCATATGCATGGCTAGACTGCTGAAGTGCAGGAGTGTCTCGTCCGCGGGCAAGTCCTGCTGGACCACGTCCTCCCCATAGACACCGATGAGTGCGACGGCAATGAACAGGTGGAAGTAGTCGGTCTGATAGTGTGCCCAGCATGCGTCCCACATCCGCAGGGTGTCCGCTTCAGGGAACTCACGCTTGAAGCATAGCAGGATCCACCTGCAAGGACATGGATCATTAAAGACAGACACGGATCATTGAAGATGGACATGGATCATTGAAGAAGGAAGACATCTTGGGATAATAACGAATCATTACGAATGTGTGCGAGACTTAAGATGAAAGCTGATTGACAACAGACGACAATTGAACAAAACGATAACGGAAGTCTTTCGTTCTTCCTGTCTACGTTTGCCTGGTGTCATATGGAGAACTGATGTTTGCGGGTTCACCGTACCACTGAAGCTGACTGTTCGCGACATCAGTGTACTTCTAGATAACAGCTTAGACATGTCAGCTCAAGCGTCGAATGATTGTCGTGGTGCGTACTATAACTTGTTCTGCATCGCCAAGATATGCGCCTTGACTATGGCAATGCGATCCTGTATGGCGGCCAGAGTAAAGCGGCAGGGTCAACAAAGCAAGACTGCAGCACGACAGCATCTGCACTGGCTGCCAGTGAAGTGGTGCATCAAGTATAAGATACTTGTTCTTGTATTCTGTGCTCTTCATGACCGGACCCTGGCCTACCTCGCCTCTCTGATCACGCCGTACATGCTGCACTCTATGATCCGCCAACTGCATGCTACTGATTGTGCCGCATCACCACCTTGAGCGGTTCAGCAGCCGTTCACTCTCACATGCGGGGCCAACCCTCTGGAATGCATTGCCTGAAGACTTTTAACAAGATTTAACAAGATTTGCCATCCTAGCCAAAGGTCCAGATGGCAAGTGGACAAGGAAGCCATTGGCTTATCAAGAATCCAGCAATGTTCATCTACGTGTAACCCGCCCTCCTGAGATATGTGTCAACCTTGTTTTTAAACATATTCACGCTGCTAGCAGTTATACAATCCATAGACAATTTGTTCCATTCATTTATTATCCTCTGTGAGAACGAGTACTTCCTGATATCCAATCTACACTGATTCTTTACTAATTTTATCTCATGCCCTCTAGTTCTGCTATCGTTCTGGAGTGAGGAAAAAATTTTCTATCAATATTTTCATACCCATTCAATATCTTAAAAACTTCAATCTGATCTCCTCTTAACCTCCTTGTCTCTATAGTTGTTAAATCATATTCTTTCAGGCGTTCTTCATAACTAAGGTCTCTTAGTTCTGGAATAATTTTAGTTACTCTCCTCTGTATGCGTTCACGCGTATCTATATCCTTTTTACGATACAGTCTCCATGCTTGTATACAGTATTCTAAATGAGGTTTAACTATTGCTTTATACAGAGGTATAATTAGCTTTTTTCCTTGTATGTTACGTTTCTTCTAATCAACCCAATAATTTGATTACCCTTTGAAGCTGCAATACCACACTGCTCTGAAACTTTCATATCTGTGCTTAT
This sequence comes from Lamellibrachia luymesi, assembly GCA_009193005.1. NCBI lineage: Eukaryota > Metazoa > Annelida > Polychaeta > Sabellida > Siboglinidae > Lamellibrachia > Lamellibrachia luymesi. The sequence continues at coordinate 5,476 of SDWI01001972.1, forward strand.
TGTAACTCCAAAATCCTTTTCTTTTACAGTAGTACCCAGAACAGTATCTCCCATTTTATAGTTTACATTCAAGTTCCCATGTCCTGTATGTAGGCATTTACATTTCCCAAAATTTAACATCTGCCGTTTCTCAGACCATTGGCTGATTGAGTGCATGAACACATTTAAAGCACATTTTAAGACTCACTATTTTAATCTTGTGTTTAATAATATCTAGTTTTATGTCTTACACATCCGTTTTACTCTTTTATCGTAATATTTATTATTATAATCGTCTACTAATTGTATATTATTCTAGTTATTTATTCTTTAATATTCAATAGTCTATTTATTCATCCAATTTTTTTTTTATTTCTTAGTTGAATGTAACTATTGACACTTTTTATTTTTTATACAGTTTAACTACCAACAGCATTTATATATATATTTAGTCTTTATATAATATACTCATAGCAGTTGTTTCAGCTGTTTCATTTCACATCATACATTGATTTATTCCCCCCGCAAATATTACTTATTTTTCAATCAAAGTTCATAAGGGTGCTGACTTTGAGTGCATGCAGGTAATGTTGTGTGACAATGACTGCCACCTGGTGAGTACAAAGTTCGTAAGGGTGCTGACTTTGAGTGCATGCAGGTAACGTTGTGTGACAATGACTGCCACCTGGTGAGTACAAAGTTCGTAAGGGTGCTGACTTCGAGTGCATGCAGGTAACGTTGTGTAAAATGACTGCCACCTGGTGAATACAAAGTTCCTAAGGGTGCTGACTTTGAGTGCATGCAGGTAATGTTGTGTGACAATTACTGCCACCTGGTGAATACTAAGTTCATAAGGGTGCTGACTTCGAGTGCATGCAGGTAATGTTGTGTGACAATGACTGCCACCTCGTGAATACAAAGTTCATAAAGGTGCTGACTTTGGGTGCATGCAGGTAATGTTGTGTGACAATGACTGCCACCTGGTGAGTACAAAGTTCATAAAGGTGCTGACTTTGGGTGCATGTAGGTAATGTTGTGTGACAATTACTGCCACCTCGTGAATACAAAGTTCATAAAGGTGCTGACTTTGGGTGCATGCAGGTAATGTTGTGTGACAATGACTGCCACCTGTTGAATACAAAGTTCATAAGGGTGCTGACTTTGAGAGCGTGCAGGTAATGTTGTGTAATAATGACTCCCACCAGGTGTGAGGCCTTGTGGTGAATAGATATTGGTGATCGTCAATAAAGAGTACAGATAACGAACTTTATTCAGTGGCATTACATTGTGTTCTCCCGCATCCACTCTCCGTCTCGCTTCCCGGGTTACACCGGTATGTATCAAAATAAGATAATTACTAATATGACATTACGACATTACATCTCCTTCCTTGTAGATATTAAACAGCAATTAGTGTTCAATGTCCATCATAATTATAAAGAATTACTGAGTTTCATTCATACAGGTTAATAGTAAAAGAAAGTTCAACTATAATTGACATGAATCATAACATGTTAATGTTCTTTGTAATGGCAAATGACAAACTACAAATCAAGCACATCAGGTGCTTTTCTGACAACCGTAGATCTGCGAAGAATTGGCAGATCTGGACTCGGAGTCAACTTCACAGGTGAGTTGTCGTTCATTGTTGTTGAGCCATCGTTCGCCATGAGATCGTCTCTCGGCTTCGGTTCACTGCATTCATCAAGCAACGGATCTTCATCTGCGCCAACTTCTGTTTTGTCACGACCGTGGAGTCTCTTGAAGAAAGACGAGTTGCGGGTTACACTCCGTCCTTGATCAGTCTTTGCAGAGATCATGCTGCCTTTCTGTGTTACGATTGTCATCGGATTCGACTCGTAGGGAGTGTGACTTTTTGACGCAGTGAATGGTGTCTTCACTAACACAGACTCGCCAATGCTGAAATCACACGGCTTGTGGTAGTTCTTTCGGTCTGCATGATACTTCATCTTCCATTTCTGGTCAGTGTCTCTCTTGCGAACTATCTCAGCAACTGGATCAGTGCTAGCACATTGCAGTAGTTCATTGCGAATGGCACGCTTCAAGAACAGTGTTGATGGTGCAACTCCAGTCGTCGCATCTGGACTGGTACGATAGTTGCGTAAGAATGCTTGATTTCTTTTCTCCAGTTCTTGCCATCTGATTTTGCAGCTTTCACACACTTCTTTAACGTCTTCACGAATCTCTCAACTTCTCCATTAGCTCTGGGCCATAGCGGTATCACTTTGCGATGCTTGAACCCTAGCATGTTTGCGAACTTGGCAAAGTCTTGTCCGTTGAATGGAGGTCCATTGTCCGACTTTAAGACATCCGGTGTTCCGAACATGGCGAAGATTTTGTCAATTTTCGGTATTACTGCACAATGCAGCTTCATATGTCACTGGTTCAATAAATGGAAAACGAGAATAGTCATCGATCAATATGAGAAGCGTTTCTCCATCGACATGTGCAAAGTCCACTCTCATCTCCTCACACGGCTGGTCCGGTAGTCTTGACATTTGCAATGGTTCGCGACTCATTACAGGTGTAGCTATTTGACAAGCTAAGCATGATTTCACCTTTGCTTCGACCAGTTTGTCCATGCTGGGGAACCATACTTTCTGTCGCATCAGTGCTTTTGTCTTTACTATGCCTAGATGGCCCTCGTGCGCGATTTCAACAGTTTTGTTTTGTAGAGTTGCAGGTACGACGATTCGATTTGATTTCAGCAACACGGTGTCTGTACAGGTCAGCTCGTTCTTGACATTTTCGTATCTAAACAGCTCAGCGAGAGATACATTTGATGATGGTTGGTGCCATCTGCTAGACAAGATGCATGCCATGACTGCTTGTAGCACACGGTCTTGAGAAGTAGCGAGTTCAACTTCTTTCAGTGTCACTGCCTTTGGTACTGCATTACGCGCGATGTATGCCACGTAATGTCCAGTTTCAGCGGTCTCGTCGTATTCATCCACGGTTGCAACGTCAACAGGATGTCTCGGTGCGTAGTCTGCTGGGTTGGATTTTCCAGGTTGATATGTGACTGTGAAGTCGTAGCGTAGCAGGTCCATGAGCCATCGTTCAATTCTCACGGTCGGTTTTGATGATGGGTTGTTGAACAAGGTCACTAACGGTTTGTGATCTGTCACAACCTTGAACTCTTTTCCATATGCGTACAGATGAAACCGCTTGATAGCCCAGCTGATTGCTAACGCTTCTCTGTCGATTTGTGGATATCTCGATTCTGTAGGAGTCAGTGGTCAACTTGCAAAGTAGAGTGGTGTGACTTCCTTCGATATAGCATTCTCTTGGGTCAGAACTGCCCCTAGACCGATAGGGCTAGCGTCTACGAAGATCGTTGTAGGTTTATCAGAGTCAAAGTATGCCAGCGTCGTTTTGGTAGACAGCGCTGCTTTGAGTCTTTCAAACGATTGTTGTTCAACTTTACCCCATTCCCAGGGTACTCCATCGCACATGAGCTTTCTCAATGGACGCGTGATTGTGGGAAAGTCCTTGATGAATCGTGAGTAAAATGCAGCAGAGCTGAGTAAGCTTCAAACTTCACTCACATTGTTTGGAGCGTTTACACTTCTCAGTGCCTCGACCTTTGGGATCTGGTGACACTCCTTCTCCACTGAAGACATGCCCAAAGAATAGCATACTCGGGACACGGATCAAGCATTTCGGAACGTTCACCGTCAGCTGGTTTTCTTTCAACCGCTGTAAGACTTTGATCAGTCTGTCTGTTGCGCCTCATCTATGCTGCCGATGTAGATATCATCACTGATGTTACGAACGCCTGGAATTCCTCTGATTGCATCACCAACCTTTCTCTGGAATATCTCGGCTGCGCATGACAAACCAAAGTTCAGCCGTTTGTAACGATATAGACCGACATGAGTTGAGAATGTGGTCAGATGTCTCGAATCGGGATGGAGCGGAAGCTGATGATAACCCTGGTTAAGGTCAATCTTGCTGAAGACCTTACATCCATTCAGGTCAGCGATGATGTCATCAGTCGTCGGTATGATGTGACGCTCGCGAATTATCGCTTTATTCAGAGATCTCATGTCAACACATATGCGGATCTCGTTGGCATTATGCGGTTTAGGAACGACCACGATTGGTGAGACCCATGGGGTCGGACCTTCTGCCCGCTCGATGATGTCATCTTTCTGGAGTTGGTCCAGCTTCTCCTCAACTTGTTTCCTGACATGAAACGGTATGCGTCGGTGTGGTTGGGCAACTGGTTTTATGGATTCGTCGATGTGAATCTTCACAGGTTCACCCTTGTATTCGCCCATTCCAGTAGTGACTTCAGAAAACTTGTGCAAGAGTTCTGGTATTGTTGTTCCTTCGACAGTGTTTGCAACTTGGATTAGTTTCAGCCTTTGCGACATTTTCCAACTGAGAAGCGATCGACTTGGCCCCTTGGCCACATAGAATGTTCCATGACTTTTCTCTTCATTGCTGGTGACGTCACTCTCAAATGTGCCACACAGTTCTAGCGGTTTTGAACTCATGTATGGGTACACTTCTGTTGTAGATGGCAACAGAGTGGGTCTCGGTGTTATGCTCAGATAGTCCTTCTCGTTGATTATATTGACAGTAGCACCAGAGTCCGCCATGATACAGATTGGCGTGTTCGCGATCTTTATTTTGAACAGAGGTTTGTCGCTCAGTACCGAATTGCTGGAGACGGAACCGACATGAAACGTGTACTGTTCTTCATAAGCGCCAGATTCCTCAGATTGCGACTCTGCGCCTTCGGTAGTGACTGCTCTGGCTCTTTGCTTCGGACGTCGATAGCTTTTCTTTTGAGCCGGTTTTTCATTGGAGACTGCTCTGCTTCTGCACATTTTTGCAAAGTGGTTGAGCTTGTCACAGGTCAGACAACGTCTTCCTTTCGCTGGACACTGTCCTTTGTGCGGGTACGATCCACCACACAAACCACATTGGGAGCTACGTTTAGCTTCAGATACCGGTTTTGGGTAATGTGATTTGGTGTGAACGCGGTATTGAACAGCATTTGATTGCTCTTTTTCGATTTGGATTGTCTGTTCTTCTGCAGCCTCCATTGCTCGTGCATTCTTGAGAATCTGATCTAGTGTCAAGCTTTGTTTGATAGCTTTTCGTCTGAGCCTTGCTGCTATGGTTCCTTGAATGAGTTGACGTTTTATCTCAAGATCTGAGTCACTGAATTCACACTTCCGAGCAATTAGCTGCAGCCTGGTGTAAAATTAGGTTACTTTTTCGTGAGACTTTTGCATTTCTTTTGGAAAGTTGTAGACGTGATAATCTACGCATTTCTGTGGTTCAAAATAGTCAGCGAGAGCTTTGACTGCCGTTTGATATACATTAGTGTCCGATTCAGATGTTTGTATGGTTAGCGTATCGAATATGTCACAGACTTCTTCACCGACGTAGTGAAGCAGCATGGCCTTTTCCCGGGTCGCCTCCTCTACTCCCATCGCAGCGAACAGGTTATTAAGTCGCTTCTGGTACTTGTCGAATCGAGTAGGGACGGTCTCCCTTGGTTGAAGATCAAACTCCGGAAAGGTAGGTAAAGCCATCGTAAGTATGCAACAGTTCTTTATTATCGCTCACTGCACCATTTCGCACAGCAACAACCACATTTGCTTTATTCACCAACAATGCAACATTGAATGTCTATGAATCTGATTCTGGATGATCCCATCCTCGTCGCCATTGTGATGTCTTGTGGTGAATAGATATTGGTGATCGTCAATAAAGAGTACAGATAACGAACTTTATTCAGTGGCATTACATTGTGTTCTCCCGCATCCACTCTCCGTCTCGCTTCCCGGGTTACACCGGTATGTATCAAAATAAGATAATTACTAATATGACATTAGGACATTACACCTGGTGAATACAAAGTTCATAAAGGTGCTGACTTTGAGAGCATGCAGGTAATGTTGCGTGACAATGACTGCCACCTGGTGAATACAAAGTTCATAAGGGTGCTGACTTTGAGAGCATGCAGGTAATGTTGTGTGACAATGACTGCCACCTGGTGAGTACAAAGTTTATAAGGGTGCTGACTTCAAGTGCATGCAAGTAATGTTGTGTGACAATGACTGCCACCTGATGAATACAAAGTTCCACATAGGTGAATATAATTCAAAGTTTCATGGTCCAAGTTTAAATTACATTAGTTTCATATAGCGCTGCACATCAAAGAACTGAGATGGTCCCTTCGATGATGTTATCTGGCCCTGTACAAATACTGTTTCTACTGTTTAGCCGGTTCATACCCCGGATGGCACCACCTGCCACAGAAAATATATGTCAAAATTAGGTGGATTTGGAAATAACCACTTACACATTGAAAAAATTATATTAATAATAATAGAACTTGTATTGCGTCTATCTAAATCCTCAGGAAGCGAACTCAGAGGCACAACAAATGAGAATCGTCATGCATGATATCATGAGACATGATATCATGAGACATGATATCATGAGACATGATATCACGAGACTTGATAACACGAGACTTGATATCACGAGACATGATATCATGAGACATGATATCACGAGACTTTATATAACGAGACATGATATCACGAGACATGATATCACGAGACATGACATCACGAGACATGACATCACGAGACATGAAATCACGAAACATGATATCACGAGACATGATATCACGAGACTTGATCACGAGACTTGATATCACGAGACATGATATTACGAGACATGATATCATGAGACATGCAGGATTCATCATGAGTGTGAGGGACCGCATAGGATTTAGAGTAGAAATACAATTTCAAACAGATGTCTTGAGATGTTTGTGGAATGTAAATAGAAAATGGTCTACCTGTGGCAGAAGAGAAGCTCCATTCCGTCCTGAACCTTCTGCAGATGCTGGTAGAACCGCAGCAACATAAGTCGCAACAACTCTCGCAGGTACATCTGCAACAATGCACAACATGTATGGTCTATGGAAATATCTTAAATTCAACGAAAAAGGACAAAAGTGTATCGAAAAACATAAAACTATTTAAACTGAGACGATTCTTTTGATGACTTATTCAATAAAAAAATGCACTCTTTTATTAATCCAGCAGCATATAGTACTTAATCTATTCACACACTACAGATGTGAACATAAACGAACCTGATTTGTAATGGCCTAAATGAATTATGGAAGTAGTTTTAAGAGACAATACCCCGGACATATGATAAAAGCTATTTGCCAGTCCGTACCAGTTGTTTGTCCATGTCGATGTCCTTTGGTGACGTCACAAAGATAGTCTTCTGCATGAGTCCAACGAAGCACCAGTAGGCGTCGACCTCATTCTGGACCTCAATGAGGACAGGGGCGAGGAGGTCAGACATACCCTGGGTGTAGCCATAGTGCGGGTGGGCCATCGCATAGTTCAACAGGATATTCCTGAAACAATACCACAGTCACGTTTCATTCAGGGAACTAACTTAAGAAATACCTGACTTTTCCTTGACTAAAATAAGTGTTTTTTTACAATGGCCTCCCAGCTCCTCTACAATTGTCCAATCCACCCTTTTTATCACAAATTCAAATTAAGGTTTAAAAATATAAAATGGCATACTGCACGAGATGTTTCACACAAAATAAATTTTCAGAAGATTTTCATAGCCATGAAACAAAACATCAAAATTTCCTGACGTGACTCGACTTACTTGAGAACATCTATGTTGGGGTTGTCATCGCCCTTGAAGTAGGGGTGACTGCGGTCAGTGCGCACCACGTCCTTCTCAATGGTGCACTGCACTGTGCGCCAGAACTCTCGCTGATCCTCCTCCTTCATGTTGTCTCTACAAGGGGGCAGCACAGGGACAGTCAAAAATGAACCAGTGAGAGACGGTGTAGATGAGTCACCAGTGAAGACAGAGCCAGTCCTTCTCACAGGTGACACCTCAACTAGACATGACAGTTCCATTGATTACTTCATGTTGTCTCTACTAGGGGGCGGCACAGGGACAGTCAACAACGAGCCAGTGAGAGACAGTGTAGATGAGTCACCAGTGAAGACAGAGCCAGTCCTTCTCACAGGTGACACCTCAACTAGACACGACAGTTCCATTGATTACTTCATTTCAGTAGTTTTATTCCAGACTCAACGGAGCACACAGTCGAACCTCACCACTAAGGTCACCCTGGGATAGTCCCAAATTATTTCCGTAACAGTATAGGATATGAGTCCCACTAATATGATCACCTCCATATTCAGGTCACTATGGCCCAGTCCCAAGGATGACCTTAATAGAGAGGTTCCACTGTATATACACATGAATCTGAGATCCATAAGTATTTGTTATGCAGGCAAATACAATGACACATAATCACATGATGCTGTCTACAGTTGATACAGTTGTTTCTGTCAAATGTTCAGATACAGTAACTTATTCCAGTGCTTACATATTCTTGATGAAAATAACAAACTGGTAACTAGTACAGGGAATATCCATTAATAACATAATTATTTAATCTATCAAGTCTCCACATCCATCTATATAGCAGATTGACAACGGCATACACCAAACAGAGTTCACAAGAAACTGGAACTTTCATAGTTAGGTACATCTAGAAACTGTTTTAAAATATTGGGGTGACTGAAGCTGCCTATTATATAATGTGAATTATTACTTCATGTTCACTTGAGTGAACTGACGCTGGTGTAACTGGAGCTAACTTGGCAGACAGCTCAACACTTAGTGTCATCTCATCTTGAGTGAACTGACGCTGGTGTAACTGGAGCTAACTTGGCAGACAGCTCAACACTTAGTGTCATCTCATCTTGCATTTTCTAACAGATATGGACCTCCGAGTAGTAATTTATTCGATTGTCGAGAACTGGTTGATTGACAGCCTGTTTGATTGACAGCTTGCATGACTGTCAAGTGTGCAAGTGCAAATATGCATAAACACTCAGGAAAGACCAACCAAATGTGGAAGAATTCATCATATCATATAAATCACCCCATCAAAAAATAAACCTAACAAATAAAACAATTGACTGACAACCCTTGGTTAAGTGAAAGATCTGTTACCCACCTATGTTTTCTGATGTCTTGATATTCGATGTACTTGTCATTCCTGATTTGTTCACGCTCCTCAAACGTCGAACTGTAGGGGAAGTATTTCAAGAGGAATGGCCACATCTCCTGCCGTAGACTCGGGTTGAGGCCGGCGAAGAAGATCACCTGCAACAAACACTCACTGTTAGCTGTATGGACTGATGCCTACACATAGGAATGCGCATGTCGCACATTGACCTCAGGAAATGAGCAGCATAAATGAAACACAGGTGGAGACAACAGAGTGGGGTGAACACTGAACAGACATAAGAAAGACAGGTGGAAACGACGGTGTGGGTGAACACTGAACAGACATAAGAAAGACAGGTGGAAACGACGGTGTGGGTGAACACTGAACAGAGAGAAGAAAGACATGTGGAAATGATGGTGTGGGAGAACACTGAACAGACATAAGAAAGACAGGTGGAGAAAACGGTGGGGGTGAACACTGAACAGACATAAGAAAGACAGGTGGAAACGATGGTGTGGGTGAACACTGAACAGACAGAAGAAAGACATGTGGAAATGACGGTGGGGGAGAACACTGAACAGACATAAGAAAGACAGGTGGAAACGACGGTGTGGGTGAACACTGAACAGACATAAGAAAGACAGGTGGAGACGATGGTGGGAGTGAACACTGAACAGACATCAGAAAGACAGGTGGAGATGACGGTGTGGGTGAACACTGAACAGACATCAGAAAGACAGGTGGAGATGACGGTGTGGGTGAACACTGAACAGACATCAGAAAGACAGGTGGAGACGATGGTGGGAGTGAACACTGAACAGACATCAGAAAGACAGGTGGAGACGATGGTGGGGGAAAACACTGGACAGACATCAGAAAGACAGGTGGAGACGATGGTGGGAGTGAACACTGAAGACATCAGAAAGACAGGTGGAGACGACAGTGGCAGAGAACACTGAACAGACATCAGAAAGACAGGTGGAGACGACGGTGGGAGTGAACACTGAACAGACATCAGAAAGATAGGTGGAGACGATGGTGGGAGTGAACACTGAACAGACATCAGAAAGACAGGTGGAGATGACGGTAGCAGAGAACACTAAACAGACATCAAAAAGACAGGTGGAGACGACGGTGGGAGTGAACACTGAACAAACATCAGAAAGACAGGTGGAGATGACGGTGGCAGAGAACACTAAACAGACATCAGAAAGACAGGTGGAGATGACGGTGGCAGAGAACACTGAACAGACATCAGAAAGACAGGTGGAGACGATGGTGGGAGTGAACACTGAACAGACATCAGAAAGACAGGTGGAGATGACGGTGGCAGAGAAAACTGAACAGATATCAGAAAGATAGGTGGAGACGACAGTGGGAGTGAACACCGAACAGACATCAGAAAGACAGGTGGAGATGACAGTGGCAGAGAACACTGAACAGACATCAGAAAGACAGGTGGAGACGACGGTGGGAGTGAACACTGAACAGACATCAGAAAGACAGATGGAGATGACGGTGGCAGAGAACACTGAACAGACATCAGAAAGATAGGTGGAGACGATGGTGGGAGTGAACACTGAACAGACATCAGAAAGACAGGTGGAGACGACGGTGGGAGTGAACACTGAACAGACATCAGAAAGACAGGTGGAGATGACGGTGGCAGAGAACACTGAACAGACATCAGAAAGACAGGTGGAGACGATGGTGGGAGTGAACACTGAAGACATCAGAAAGACAGGTGGAGATGATGGTGGGGGAGAACACTGAACAGACATCAGAAAGACAGGTGGAGATGACGGTGGGAGTGAACACTGAAGACATCAGAAAGACAGGTGGAGACGACGGTGGGAGTGAACACTGAAAACATCAGAAAGACAGGTGGAGACGACGGTGGGAATGAACACTGAACAGACATCAGAAAGACTGGTGGAGACGACGGTGGGGGAGAACACTGAACAAACATCAGAAAGACAGGTGGAGACGACGGTGTGAGTGAACACTGACCACTGGAAAACAACAGTGGAAACATAATTTCAGAGGGGTTTCAAATGGCAGAGGTCCTGAATGAGTATTTCAGCTCAGTATTTATCACAGAAGATATCAACTCACTTCCAGTTCCATTTACTAAATTTGACGGAAATAAATCAGAACATTTAGGGCAGTTATTTGTAACTCCTGAAATGATAGCAAACAAAATTAAGAAGATGAAAGATAATAAATCACCTGGAGTTGATGGGATACCACCAAAACTGCTTAAGGAAATTGTTGAGCAAATTAGTACACCACTTGCAAAATTGTTTAACTTGTCACTAGAAGAAGGAATAGTTCCTTCAGAATGGAAAGAAGCAAACATTAAAACACATTTAAGAAGGGATCGAGGAACAAGCCAGAAAATTACAGACCAGTGAGTTTAACATCAGTTGTATGTAAATTACTCGAAACATTAATTAGAGACCACATGGTGGAATTCCTTGTAAAACATAATTTAATAAATACATCTCAACATGAGTTCCTAAAAGCAAGGTCATGTCTAACCAATTTCTTATGTTTTTTTGAAGAAATTACAAAGTGGGTAGATGACGGGTCACCAGTGGATGTTGTCTACTTAGATTTTCAGAAAGCTTTCGATAAAGTGCCACATCAAAGATTGATACTTAAACTAAAAGCCCATGGTATAGGTAATGATGTAATCAACTGGATAGAAAAGTGGCTTACACACAGAAGACAGAGAGTAATAGTAGACGGTGAGATTTCAAACTGGAATTTGGTTTTGAGTGGGGTACCACAGGGATCAATATTAGTCCCTATACTGTTTTTAATATATATATATATATATATATAAATGATCTAGAAGATAACATATCTAGCAAAGTACTCAAATTTGCAGATGACACAAAAGTATTCAGAAAGGTTACAAATGATACAGATAAACAAAGTTTACAGGATGATCTAGATAAATTAGTCATGGACACATGGACGAAGAATATAAAATGGGGGATGCTGTACTAGGTAGAACCACACAAGAAAAGGACTTAGGAGTAACATTTAGTGCTGACATGAAAGTTTCAGAGCAATGTGGGATTGCTGCTTCAAAAGGAAATCAAATTCTAGGGCTAATTAGGAGAACTATCATGTATAAGGAGAAACAGCTAATTGTACCCCTGTACAAAGCAATAGTTTGGAATTTGGAATATTGTATTCAAGCATGGAGGCCGTATCGTAAAACGGACCTAGACAAGCTAGAAAGAATACAACGAAGAGCAACCAAAATGATTCCAGAATTAAGAGACCTTAGTTACGAAAGTCGCTTATCACAATGTGGTTTGACAACACTAGAGACCAGGAGACTAAGAGGAGACCAAAATTAGAAGTATTTAAAATAGTGAACGGTTATGAGGATGTTGATAGGAATATGTTCTTCAAACTTAAAGAAGGCAGTAGAACAAGAGGACACAATTAAAAAGCAGCATTAGTTAAGGAGCAGTGTAGGTTGGACATGAGAAGAGGGTGATAAATGAATGGAACAAACTGCCAAATGATTGTGTTAATGCTAGTAGTGTAAATATGTTTAAAAATAGAATTGACAGATATTTGATAAGGGTGGGCTACACATAGATGAGAAAATTGTTGGACTCTCGATAAGCCAATGGCTTCCTTGTCCACTTGCCATCTGGAACTTGTTGTTTGGGATGGCAATCTTGTTAAATCTGCGTTCCTCTCAGCTTTTCGTAAGCAACTGAGTGGACTGACCAACTAACAATACAACTGGAAGCCTGCTGCCGTACCACACAAAAGAAGAAATTGGACAAATGAGGAGACAGGCAAGAGCCAAGTCTCATTCTTGTGTGATTTAAAAAACACAATAATCTGCTCAGCAGTGCACTTGCTTTGTCTGTTTTCCCCCATTCTTATAGACGTTCTCTGAACTCAAGCTATGACACAAATTCATGAGACCATTTGAGATCACCATGCACAAAGTGACCCCATGACCTTGACATTACATGACCCTGACCTTGCGAAGTTGATAGTCATCCAGAATCTGACCACGCTCGTTCGTGTGCCGTCTCCACGTGTCTTCGTCGACCACATCATAAGCGCCCTCCTCAGGGTGGGAGTGGCCGTCGGGCAAGTAGGGACGGATGACAGTGAACTGACGACACGATGCGTCACTCTCCGACTTCTTCTGTCAAATGATTTAGTACTTAAATAATAGCCTCTTGTACAATACAACATGATGCATAATGAATACATTTTTACAACTTGTCACAAGAAAATCCTGTGAAATTTAGACTTATGATTTCTTATGACATTTAACTCCAAACAGCCCTGTCTACGGCTAACATACGAGTGATTTATTTCAGAGTTTTCCTTCTCTAGAGTTACTTAGTCCACAACAAGTTTTTTTCCATTTCATTCTGGGATCTTTTACCTTCCCTGACAGTGACACCAGAGAGAAGGGACCAACGGTTTTTTGTGTCTCTTCCGAAAGACACAGGCAAAGTGGGGTGAGCGAAATTGCCCAAGCTTCAAAACTGTGGAGGTGGAATTGAACCACCACCCTCTTGATTGACAGGTGGGTGTTCTAACCACTAGACCACCATCCTCTCGATTGACAGGTGGGTGTTCTAACCATTAGGCCACTGCCCCTCGATCGACAGGCGGGTGTTCTATCCACTAGACCACCGTCCTCTTGATCGACAGGCGGGTGTTCTATCCACTAGACCACTGTTCTCTCGATTGCCAGGCAGGTGTTCTATCCACTAGACCACCGTTCTCTCGATTGACAGGCGGGTATTCTATCCACTAGACCACCGTCCTCTTGATCGACAGGCGGGTGTTCTATCCACTAGACCACCGGCCTCTCAATTGACAGGCGGGTGTTCTATCCACTAGACCACCGCCCTCTCAATTGACAGGCGGGTGTTCTATCCACTAGACCACCGCCCTCTCGATTGACAGGCGGGTGTTCTATCCACTAGACCACCGTTCTCTCGATTGACAGGCGGGTGTTTTAACCATTAGATCACTGCCCCTCGATCGACAGGCGGGTGTTCTATCCACTAGACCACCGTCCTCTTGATCGACAGGCGGGTGTTCTATCCACTAGACCACCGTTCTCTCGATCGACAGGCCGGTGTTCTATCCACTAGACCACCGCCCTCTCTATTGACAGGCGGGTGTTCTATCCAATAGACCACTGCCTTCTCTATTGACAGGCAGGTATTCTATCCATTAGACCATCGCTCCCCACTGACAGCACTTTCTTAAAGTTTAAAAAACTGATCAGTATAAATAAACAGTGATATTTTAGTAAAATGTATGTTAGTTAAAATCAACAAGAGTTGACCTTGATCGCTGGATCATATAACATGTGAAAATGAAAGTAGCCCCAAGCCAACATATTTGCAACACAAAGTACTTATGCATTTTTGCCTTTTATGGTTCATTTGGGCCAAAACTAATTTAATAGTTTCTCCCATGATATCACCAAAACAAAATAACAAATTTGTGCAAACGAGCTAACATGTCGTAGTTGATACTAGAGACATTAAATTTTTGTGAAATAAATCAGGAATGAGAAGAACGTAAAATTTAATTGAGGATGCCACTTTAATCGTTGACTCACAAACAGGAGAGCTCACCCTGTGTTTAGGCTGTGCTAGAAATGTCCAGTCTTCAAAGACGCTAGCCAGTCTCTCCAGGCCGCCATGGTGGAAGTGAAGGATTTTGTACTGGCTTTCTCGACTCGCAATCACCAACTGACCACTAGAGTGGTCATCCTCACAGTAGAATATGCGCAGTGACCGCATCTGACCTACAGCCACAAGAGACTCGATGAACTTGTTGCTGTGTTAGCATTTCATTAAAGGTATCAGTCTGACTGTCTTGTCATAAAATCATGTTACATAGTATAATAAACGATATGTTACATAGTATAATACACTATATCTATTCTAGCATCTTCACTGCTCCTCTCTTTTAATGAACTACAACTGATTTTGAAATTTTAATAAGCAATTCGAGTCTAATTGCATGTTTACATATTGCATGTTGACTGGGGGAAGATGGACCAGAGTGAGCCAGGATACCCATGGACCAGAGTGTACCATGATACCCATGGAACAGAGTGTACCAGGATAACCATGGACCAGAGTGTACCAGGATACCCATGGACCAGAGTGTACCAGGATACCCATGGACCAGAGTGTACCAGGATACCCATGGACCAGAGTGAGCCAGGATACCCATGGACCAGACTGTACTAGGATACCCGTGGACCAGAGTGTACCAGGATACCCATGGACCAGAGTGTACCAGGATACCCATGGACCAGAGTGTACCAGGATAACCATGGACCAGAGTGTACCAGGATACCCGTGGACCAGAGTGTACCAGGATACCCGTGGACCAGAGTGTACCAGGATACCCATGGACCAGAGTGTACCAGGATACCCATGGACCAGAGTGTACCAGGATACCCATGGACCAGAGTGAGCCAGGATACCCGTGGACCAGAGTGTACCAGGATACCCATGGACCAGAGTGTACCAGGATACCCATGGACCAGAGTGTACCAGTATACCCATTGACCAGAGTGAGCCAGGATACCCGTGTCGTTCTTATTTCACCTATGGTATGCAAATATATGTATATTATTAGATGTTGTACCTTTAATGTAATGTTATTATTATTTCTAGACTTTACTAGCAACAACTATGTTTATTACATGACAAGAGGGTAAGGAAGAAATGTCACAGACCATCGCAATGTCAGGTTTAGATCATTATGACTGCAATTGCAATAATTATGATCAACATTTTCTGCTGTAATAACTTTTATATCACGAAATTACTGAAACCCATGTAATTTATTACTCTGTAACTGTAAAATAATTACACTGCAAATGTACATTCAGGTAAAATGTTTGTTTGCCCATCAAACAAGTCTTTGTTATTTCTGAACATTGATATGTAATAACATCAAACAGAACTTGATAGAGAGACTGACCTAGATCGACAGAGAAGACACCGCACACCTGTTCGCGGGCCGTCTTGTACACCACACCCTCTGCGCTGTCCCCGTATGTGACAGAGTTAGATGGAAATGACATATTCTGCACACATGTCATCTGCGCACTATTTTCTGATGCATCGCCCGATTCCATCACTGACTGATACAGTGGCGGCGTGATTGGAGAAGGGGGGCAAGAATCAGGGCCAGAAGTAGATCCGGAGGAGGACGATTCACAACCAGGACTGTGACTACCAGAGGGCAATGCCTTGTCTACTATGTTAATGCTGAGCAGTTTGAGATCGAGGGAATCTTTGAGACGTTCCATTGATGACCGGTCGATTGCGGGGGTGGAAGGGTGTGGAAGGGTTGGACCCTCGTTGTGGGTCGCCGCACTAGCTGTCACCAGCTCCTGCAGCATGCGGTTGTAGTGTTCTCCTGTTGGGCTTGGGTAAGTTGAGTCAGAACTCGCTCCAGGACTGTCTGACTCAACTATGGTCATGTCTGTAGTGGCTTTAGAAGACACATCACTGGTTAACTCATTGTTCTCATCAAAGGCCGAGTCTGATGTGTTCTCTGTCACAACCATCAAGTTGTCACCGTCCATCTCAACGCTGGCAACAGAGTGACCTGAACTCAGACGCTGTTTGCCGACATGACACTGCTGACCCAGCGGTTTTTGTGTCCCTCTCAATTTGATGTTGTTGCCTAGCAACATATTTAACTGTGTTTCCGTGCTCGGACTTTCACTCTCCGATGACAAACTGGTCTCGCTTTTGACACCAGGTGACAGCACTTTATTGGTGAGGTTTTTACTTTTTCCGACATCGCCAGTCGTAACATTACTGTGTAAATCATTGACATGTTTTCCGACACAGACTTTACCAAGACGGTTGTGCTGATCTTTGGCGTTATTCTCTTTCACAATGAACTTGTCGGGAGCTGGACTTTTGACGGTTCCTCCCACATCATTACTGGGACTACTTAATCTGGACTTTCTCTGGCAGAACAACCTGTTAGCATCCCCTGCCCCGTCGTCAGTGGACGAGGGTGTGGAAGTGGACCGTCCAGCATACTCCTGGCGTGGGGAGCGACGGGGGCTTGGCCGCGCATGCATGGGACTGTTCTCTATGCTGCGTGGGTTCTTCTTCAGTGCCGAGTTGGGGATCCATGTGAGAATCAACGTAGACCCCAGTATCTGCAAGCAGCCATTTTAATCTTTGAGAGTCTTGTGCAGCATACAAGGAGAACTACCAGGAAACAGAAGAGGTAGAAGAAAATGGGATGGATTGACAACATCAATGATTGGACAGATGGTGGACTCAAAGTGACTGGAGAGATACACAAGGCGACGCCAGCAGCCTAACTGAGACTCTGGCTGCACGTCATCATCATCATCATCATCATCATCATAGTAAACATGTAACTGGACCATCGAGCCTTCAACAAAACAACCCTAAATGTAGACTCATACAGGTAAAAAGATGTTTCTAGCACATGAGTCAGCTGACCTGGTCGTCTTGAGATCGTACGTTCAGGTAGCCAGGGTAGTGCTCCAGGTTGGCACTAAGTGCGGCCGGGGGGTGTACACATACGTTGTTCTTACAGTAGATGATCTCGCCATCTAGTGGTGACGGCTTCTCCGGGGACGATAACCCTAACAGTGTGGACGCCTTCTTGAAGAATCCCGTGAAGGACAACATTGGGGACGCCATTCACGGAGAATCGCTGCCTTCACTTGATACCAGAGGGCACAACTGCTACATGATTTCACAAGGCATCATGGCGGACAGTATCATCTGTGATAAAAAAGAAAATCGGTTAATTAGTTATTCTTAGGACTGCAGTAACAAACATTTAAGACAAAAATCCCAGTTATCATCTTCCCTGTCAGTCAGTCTCTTGTAATAGAAGAAATATTTCTGTATATAATTGACACACTGGAATAGTGAGGGCAAAATTTAATGTCTAAAATATTTACTTGGCCTGCCTACTCTGCTGCTACAGGTGAAATACGTCAAACCTGCAGATTAGTTGAGTTGCAAGTTTTCGAAACAGTGAAAGCATCACCTCAACTCATATGCATTCGGATATCACTTGCAACAGTTGAAATAACAGTGACAGTTTTGGACCAAATTACTTTTCCCGATGGCACAAGTTATTGACCACATAGACTGCCCACAATTGATTTAACAAGATTTAACAAGATTTGCCATCCAAGCCAAAGGCCCAGATGGCAAGTGGACAAGGAAGCCATTGGCTTATTGAGAGTCCAACAATGTTCATCTACTTATAACCCGCCCTCCTGAGATATGTGTCAACCTTGTTTTTAAACATATTCACGCTGCTAGCAGTTACACAATCTGTAGACAATTTGTTCCATTCATTTATTGTCCTCTGTGAGAACGAGTGCTTCCTGATGTCCAATCTACATTGATCCTTTACTAATTTTACCTCATGTCCTCTAGTTCTGCTATCCTTCTTGAGTGAGAAAAACATATTTCTATCAATATTTTCATACCCATTCAATATCTTAAAAACTTCAATCTGATCTCCTCTTAACCTCCTTGTCTCTAGAGTTGTTAAACCACATTCTTTCAGGCGTTCTTCATAACTAAGGTCTCTCAGTTCTGGAATCATTTTAGTTGCTCTCCTTTGTATGCGTTCAAGCGTATCTATATCCTTCTTACGATATGGTCTCCATGCTTGTATACAGTATTCTAAATGAGGTCTAACTATTGCTTTATAAAGAGGTATAATTAACTTTTTTCCCTTGTATGTTATGTTTCTTCTAATCAATCCAAGAATTTGATTACCCTTTGAAGCTGCAATACCACACTGCTCTGAAACTTTCATATCAGCGCTTATTGTAACTCCTAAGTCCTTTTCTTTTACAGTAGTACCCAGAACAGTATCTCCCATTTTATAGTTTACATTCAAGTTCCCATGTCCTGTATGTAGGCATTTACATTTCCCAAAATTGAACAACATCTGCCATTTCTCAGACCATTTCACTAATCTGTCTAGATCGTTTTGTAAATGTTGTTTATCACCATCAGTATTAACCTTTCTAAACAGTTTTGTGTCATCCGCAAATTTCAGTACGTTACTTGTTATACTGTCGTCCAAGTCATTGATATAAATTAAGAATAATATAGGTCCTAATACTGATCCTTGAGGTACCCCACTCAAAACCGATTTCCAATTTGAAACTTCTCCATCTACTACAACTCGTTGTCTTCTGTCAGTCAGCCATTGTTCTATCCAGTCAGTTATGCTATCCCCGATACCATGGGCTTTTAATTTAAGTAGTAATCTTTGATGTGGCACTTTGTCAAAAGCTTTCTGAAAATCTAAGTAGATAATATCTACTGGCGATCCCACGTCTATCCACTTAGTGATTTCTTCCAAAAAACATAACATATTTGTTAAGCATGACCTCGCTTTAAGGAATCCATGTTGAGATGAATTTAATAATTTATGCTTAACGAGGAAGTCCACCATATGGTCTTTAATTAACCTTTCTAATAATTTACAAATCACTGACGTTAAACTCACTGGTCTGTAATTCTCTGACTTATTTCTCGAACCCTTTTTAAATAATGGTATGATGTTTGCTTCTTTCCATTCAAACGGAACAACTCCCTCTTTTAATGACAAGTTGAATACTCTTGCAAGTGGTATACTGATTTGTTCTACTGTTTCCATTAGTAATTTTGGAGGAATCCCATCCACTCCCGGTGATTTGTTATCCTTCATTGCCTTTATTTTCTTAGCTACCAATTCTGGAGTTACAACTAACGGACCTAAATAGTCAGATTTAGCCCCCTGAAATTTAGCATCAGCAACTGGTAATGAACTAATATCTTCTTTGGTAAACACTGAACTGAAGTAACCATTTAGGTCTTCCGCCATTAAAAACCCCTGTGATATTATATTTCCAGCACTGTCTTCTAGAGGTCCAACCTTGTCTTGTACGTTTTGTTTACTCCTGACATATGCATAAAAACTCTTGCTGTCATTTTTTATGTTACATGCTAGTTTTTGCTCATAGCTTCTTTTAGATTGTCTGATTTCAGTTGTAGCTGCATTAAGTGCCTCTTTGTATTTTGCATAGTCTTCGTCCTTTCTGGTACGCCTATAAACCCTCCACATAGTTTGTTTTAGCATTATTTTTCTAATAGCCTCTTTTGACAAGTGTTTCTTTCTACACCGTTTTCCTTGTTTTTGGAAGGGAACAAATTTATCGATGATACTCTCAATTTCATATTTTAGAATATTCCAACATTCAATTGCGGTCTTATTCATCAGCATGTTATTCCAATCTAGCTTTGCTAAGTATTTTCTCATATCTTTGTAGTTACCTTTGTGGAAGTTTCTCTTGTACGTTTTCTTATTTTTACTTTCTGATTTTACACTGATGTCAAAATGTATTTGATTATGGTCACTGTTACCCAATGGTTCAAGTATTTTTACATTGTCAACTAATTCTTTTTGTGATGACAAAACTATATCTAATACATTTTCTCCCCTGGTTGGTTCTAGCACGTGCTGAGGAAGGAAGCTCTCCTGGATTAAAAATAGAAATTGTTGGTCCTCACTCCCTGTGCTCTCTAGAGATTTCCATTGTATGTGTCCATGGTTAAAATCTCCCATTATGATACATTCCCCTTTACTAACTTCCTTTATAGCATTTTTTATTTTTGTGGATCTCACATGGCTATATGTAGCGCCACTTGATGACCAAGTAAGTCACTGCAATGCAGCGAGTTCTATCACCTCATGCAAACAATATGCTATCACCAGTTGTCCTTTGGGAATTTTCTACTAATGTTTGGATAATAGATATAAAAAACCTGTATTTTAAATGTCAACTGATTCAGAGTGGCTTGCCCCATCCCAAAATGGCTTGCCCCATCCATTTGCATTAGCTACACTGCACGGTTCAAATTGAATTCTGCTTTCAAGAAAAATCAATATGTAAAGTGGTTTCCTTTTGCTCATTAATGAGAGTCACAAACAATGCATTTAGACAGATGATATCAGATCTTATGATATCTGATGATATCTGACACAATGACACCATAAAGTGCCACACACACTACTCATGGTTTATCACTGTAAGCGTTTAGACAATGTGAATAAAAAATACTCTTCCCACAGAGACAGATGCCTTCACTAAACAGGCCCGAGTCATCCAGTGAAAGACAAAAGATACCGACCTACAAAATTCCCAGGAGTTCAACGAACATGCAGCAACAAGCCACACATATTGATTTTACACTTTTGAGTCGGCTAACAATGGAGTACACATGACAGAGCAGTCACTGTAACACCAGGCTAGTGTGAGTACACATGACAGAGCAGCCACTGTAACACCAGGCTAGTGTGAGTACACATGACAGAGCAGTCACTGTAACACCAGGCTAGTGTGAGTACACTTGACAGAGCAGTCACTGTAACGTCAGGCTAGTGTGAGTACACATGACAGAGCAGTCACTGTAACACCAGGCTAGTGTGAGTACACATGACAGGGCAGTCACTGTAACGTCAGGTTAGTGTGAGTACACATGACAGCAGTCACCGAAACGTCAGGGTAGTGTGAACACACATGACAGAGCAGTCACTGTAACACCAGGCTAGTGTGAGTACACATGACAGAGCAGTCACTGTAACGTCAGGTTAGTGTGAGTACACATGACAGCAGTCACCAAAACGTCAGGCTAGTGTGAACACACATGACAGAGCAGTCACTGTAACGCCAGGTTAGTGTGAACACACATGACAGAGCAGTCACTGTAACACTAGGCTAGTGTGAACACACATGACAGAGCAGTCACTGTAACACCAGGCTAGTGTGAGTACACATGACAGATCAGTCACTGTAACGCCAGGTTAGTTTGAACACACATGACAGAGTAGTCACTGTAACACTAGGCTAGTGTGAACACACATGACAGAGCAGTCACTGTAACACCAGGCTAGTGTGAACACACATGACAGAGCAGTCACTGTAACACCAGGCTAGTGTGAGTACACATGACAGAGCAGTCACTGTAACACCAGGCTAGTGTGAGTACACATGACAGAGCAGTCACTGTAACGTCAGGTTAGTGTGAGTACACATGACAGCAGTCACCAAAACGTCAGGGTAGTGTGAACACACATGACAGAGCAGTCACTGTAACGCCAGGTTAGTGTGAACACACATGACAGAGTAGTCACTGTAACACTAGGCTAGTGTGAACACACATGACAGAGCAGTCACTGTAACACCAGGCTAGTGTGAGTACACTTGACAGAGCAGTCACCAAAACACTAGGCTAGTGAGTACACATGACAGAGCAGTCACTGTAATGAAAGGCTAGTGTTGGATAGCACAGGTTAAACACATATCAAATCATTCAAATGACTTTCATTGTGGGCACCAAGATTAAAATAACAGATGTTTCATTGTGGAGGCAGTGGAGGAACAGCAGACACGCACTCAGGTCAACAACAAATCAATGGAACCAACTCATAAGTTGTTACACCATTCCAAACTACCTATTGCACAAACTACCTATTACACAAACTATCCACCCACTAAAATGGTTCAAAATGGAATTACACATGCACATATCTATCTAGAATTCAATAGTTTAACTTACAAATAAATAAACATTCATGTGAGGCATTGACAAGTGGGTGGTAGTGACCTGTGTACATTTTAGTGAGCTACTGGTATTAACTACCCAGGGTATTGCGCTTAATGTGTTCTCACTAAAACTGATGCCTACAAAAGTTCTCCATGCAAGTCTTTAGCATTGTTAGTATGTTACTGTAACAGGCCAAACACTGAGCAAGCCAATACTTCTACCAAGCAATTAACTGAAACGCTCAAATTGCTCATTTTACCCCCACCAAATTAAACACCTAGTAGCTGTGTCAAACAGTTCAGTTGGTAATGAATCCCGTAATATAAGCAAACTGGTGCAACCACTTTCAGTAAATGCCTGTCACCATCATGTCAATGTGTATGCCAGAAACAGCTGTAGGGCCAATACAATATGCCAGAAACAGCTGTAGGGCCAATACAATATGCCAGAAACAGCTGTAGGGCCAATACAATATGCCAGAAACAGCTGTAGGGCCAAAGAATATGCAGGTTGGAAGTAGAGAGGTAAGCACAATGAAATGTTTGCACCAAAATTGGTTCCATAATTCAACCTACCAGATTTGATTAGAACTCATGGGTGAAAATATTCTATTAGATTCATCATTGCAACTACAGGTTAGTTTCATATATTTATCAGCGAAAGATAAACAAAATATATATAAATGTATAAACAAAAACAAAGAAATAATATTTAACCAACAACAAAATTGCTAAGCAAATCTATGAATGTGATGGATTATGCCCGTCATGGTAAGAATGGAAAATATCATTGTTCATTGAAATTGTCCTTCAACATTTAAATATTGGAAACAAATGAAATAAAATATTAGTAAATATTACCCCACACCAACCAAGTTGATTTAGCACATTCCTAGAATCCTGCGTGTAATTTTGTTTTGCCTCAGTGCAACTGTCGATTACATGTATACCTATAGGATGAATTTGTAGTTTTCTTAATTTGTATGTAAAGACTGGGTGTTTATAATGATGATTCTGTGCTCTAATTCCTCAGTATTATTTTAATATCAAGACCAACAATTGTGCATTAATTTGAGCCAAATACAACTTCAACCAATGCTGCTACCAAATATTGGCTAGGACAGATTCAGCATTGAGAATACAAAGACAGTCCAAATGAGAATCTCTTTTTGGGTTTATCAAGTCCCATGCTCGTTTATCAAGTCTTCACATAGTGTACTTTACAAACAAGTGTTACCAAAGGGCCTGGGGTACCACAGGACTGAACAAAGGGCCCTGGGGTACCACAGGACTTAACAAAGGGCCTGGGGTATCACAGGACTGAACAAAGGGCCCTGGGATATCACAGGACTGAACAAAGGGCCTGGGGTATCACAGGACTAAACAAAGGGCCTGGGGTATCACAGGACTGAACAAAGGGCCTGGGGTATCACAGGACTGAACAAAGGGCCTGGGGTATCACAGGACTTAACAAAGGGCCTGGGGTATCACAGGACTGAACAAAGGGCCCTGGGATATCACAGGACTAAACAAAGGGCCTGGGGTATCACAGGACTGAACAAAGGGCCTGCTGCACCACAGGACTGAACAAAGGGCCTGGGGTATCACAGGACTGAACAAAGGGCCCTGGTTATCACAGGACTGAACAAAGGGCCTGGAGAATCACAGGACTGAACAAAGGGCCTGGGGAATCACAGGACTGAACAAAGGGCCCTGGGTATCACAGGACCGAACAAAGGGCCCTGATTATCACAGGATTGAAGAAAGGGTGTTTGGACAATTGGCAATTGAAATTATTTCAATACACAATGGTCTATGTTAATGTGGTCTGCTATATATGTGTGGTCTTCTCTCAGTGGTCTTCTATGAAGGGTCTGGTCATGATCTAAGGATTCTTCTCAGCAGAGTTGGGAGTTAAATACATTTTCAGGGCAAATACAAATACAATTGCATTTTTTATTCAATATTTTATAAATGGACTCCATCTTAAAATTCCAAATACTACCCCGGGTAATACAAATATACCTGATCAAATATGAATACACTCTATTACAATACCAAATATACAGGGTTAAATTAAAATATGCTATATCATAAGGATCAAATATACAATAAAACCCATCAATTAGAAATTATATTCTTTTAATATTTTATGTTTAATATTAGAGTACTGTTGGTGAATTATATGATGACGAACGGTGGTAAGTGAGGTAGATCGGTGTGCATTCACCAATATCATTAAATATGTAATATCCTAAAGTGTGCATGTTCAAGCAGGTCAAATGAGTCATTCTCCAGTAGTTGCAACAACAGTTGTTAGTTGTTACACTGCATAATTGAAGACCTACAACCTGGAGCCTGCACTGCCTCACTGTCATTACATAAACAGAAGTAACTGAAGACCTACAACCTGGAGCCTGCACTGTCTCACTGTCATTACATAAACAGAAGTAACTGAAGACCTACAACCTGGAGCCTGCACTGTCTCACTGTCATTACATAAACAGAAGTAACTGAAGACCTACAACCTGGAGCCTGCACTGCCTCACTGTCATTACATAAACAGAAGTAACTGAAGACCTACAACCTGGAGCCTGCACTGCCTCACTGTCATTACATAAACAGAAGTAACTGAAGACCTACAACCTGGAGCCTGCACTGCCTCACTGTCATTACATAAACAGAAGTAACTGAAGACCTACAACCTGGAGCCTGCACTGCCTCACTGTCATTACATAAACAGAAGTAACTGAAGACCTACAACCTGGAGCCTGCACTGCCTCACTGTCATTACATAAACAGAAGTAACTGAAGACCTACAACCTGGAGCCTGCACTGCCTCACTGTCATTACATAAACAGAAGTAACTGAAGACCTACAACCTGGAGCCTGCACTGCCTCACTGTCATTACATAAACAGAAGTAACTGAAGACCTACAACCTGGAGCCTGCACTGCCTCACTGTCATTACATAAACAGAAGTAACTGAAGACCTACAACCTGGAGCCTGCACTGCCTCACTGTCATTACATAAACAGAAGTAACTGAAGACCTACAACCTGGAGCCTGCACTGCCTCACTGTCATTACATAAACAGAAGTAACTGAAGACCTACAACCTGGAGCCTGCACTGCCTCACTGTCATTACATAAACAGAAGTAACTGAAGACCTACAACCTGGAGCCTGCACTGCCTCACTGTCATTACATAAACAGAAGTAACTGAAGACCTACAACCTGGAGCCTGCACTGCCTCACTGTCATTACATAAACAGAAGTAACTGAAGACCTACAACCTGGAGCCTGCACTGCCTCACTGTCATTACATAAACAGAAGTAACTGAAGACCTACAACCTGGAGCCTGCACTGCCTCACTGTCATTACATAAACAGAAGTAACTGAAGACCTACAACCTGGAGCCTGCACTGCCTCACTGTCATTACATAAACAGAAGTAACTGAAGACCTACAACCTGGAGCCTGCACTGCCTCACTGTCATTACATAAACAGAAGTAACTGAAGACCTACAACCTGGAGCCTGCACTGCCTCACTGTCATTACATAAACAGAAGTAACTGAAGACCTACAACCTGGAGCCTGCACTGCCTCACTGTCATTACATAAACAGAAGTAACTGAAGACCTACAACCTGGAGCCTGCACTGCCTCACTGTCATTACATAAACAGAAGTAACTGAAGACCTACAACCTGGAGCCTGCACTGCCTCACTGTCATTACATAAACAGAAGTAACTGAAGACCTACAACCTGGAGCCTGCACTGCCTCACTGTCATTACATAAACAGAAGTAACTGAAGACCTACAACCTGGAGCCTGCACTGCCTCACTGTCATTACATAAACAGAAGTAACTGAAGACCTACAACCTGGAGCCTGCACTGCCTCACTGTCATTACATAAACAGAAGTAACTGAAGACCTACAACCTGGAGCCTGCACTGCCTCACTGTCATTACATAAACAGAAGTAACTGAAGACCTACAACCTGGAGCCTGCACTGCCTCACTGTCATTACATAAACAGAAGTAACTGAAGACCTACAACCTGGAGCCTGCACTGCCTCACTGTCATTACATAAACAGAAGTAACTGAAGACCTACAACCTGGAGCCTGCACTGCCTCACTGTCATTACATAAACAGAAGTAACTGAAGACCTACAACCTGGAGCCTGCACTGCCTCACTGTCATTACATAAACAGAAGTAACTGAAGACCTACAACCTGGAGCCTGCACTGCCTCACTGTCATTACATAAACAGAAGTAACTGAAGACCTACAACCTGGAGCCTGCACTGCCTCACTGTCATTACATAAACAGAAGTAACTGAAGACCTACAACCTGGAGCCTGCACTGCCTCACTGTCATTACATAAACAGAAGTAACTGAAGACCTACAACCTGGAGCCTGCACTGCCTCACTGTCATTACATAAACAGAAGTAACTGAAGACCTACAACCTGGAGCCTGCACTGCCTCACTGTCATTACATAAACAGAAGTAACTGAAGACCTACAACCTGGAGCCTGCACTGCCTCACTGTCATTACATAAACAGAAGTAACTGAAGACCTACAACCTGGAGCCTGCACTGCCTCACTGTCATTACATAAACAGAAGTAACTGAAGACCTACAACCTGGAGCCTGCACTGCCTCACTGTCATTACATAAACAGAAGTAACTGAAGACCTACAACCTGGAGCCTGCACTGCCTCACTGTCATTACATAAACAGAAGTAACTGAAGACCTACAACCTGGAGCCTGCACTGCCTCACTGTCATTACATAAACAGAAGTAACTGAAGACCTACAACCTGGAGCCTGCACTGCCTCACTGTCATTACATAAACAGAAGTAACTGAAGACCTACAACCTGGAGCCTGCACTGCCTCACTGTCATTACATAAACAGAAGTAACTGAAGACCTACAACCTGGAGCCTGCACTGCCTCACTGTCATTACATAAACAGAAGTAACTGAAGACCTACAACCTGGAGCCTGCACTGCCTCACTGTCATTACATAAACAGAACATAAGTAATTGCTACTATGTTGTTCTTATCGCATGGATGACTAAGTCATGTAACAACACAAATATAATGAAATAACTTTATGCCAGTCTTATGTATGTGACATCACAGTATAAGTTTGCAAGGAAGAGATTGGTAACAGTATTATAATTAATTACAAGTTTACGCTGCTAAACCTCAAACAAACCTCCATGGGGCACTTTAAGCTACAAATAAGAAGACTTGGCTGTAATCTTCTGAAAAAACTTAAGACATGCTCACACGGATTTTTTTTACATATAAATTATTGTTGTTTTCCTAATTTTCAAAGTGTTTTTTATCTCTCTACAAAAGGATTAAAATGTAATAAACGGTACCTATGTTTTTCTAAGTGTATATGTGAATGTGTGCATGACTACGAGTTTACTTGGACAAGTACACATGTTCACTATATGCTATATAATTTTCATACTATCTCCCTTTATTTCTACGCTGTAGCCTGTAGGCCCATATCACCATTGCTTCAACCCAACTTCGTAGGCACAAACAGGCAATAATATACCTCTGCATATATAACACTAGTGTACAACAGATGAACTCCTGTATCAAGAGCTAGACACTCCTTTGTACAGCCGAGACAAGTTGAACTGAGGCAGTGTGGAGTGAACCGAATTAGAAAATTGGAATGGCAGCAAGAGGTCGTCTTGATGGAGGATCTCATGCCTTAGCAACTACACTGAGTCCAACACCATAAATATCTCAATGGTCCTTGTGTTGCTGCTCACGTTGGTAATTATTCTGCATTATGGACACATGCATAGCCTATTATGTAATTAGTCATAAGGACAGGACAAACCAGGCCTAGCAAGAGGATAAGTGCACAAGCACACAAGACTAGAGACAGGACTGAACAATCCAGGCCTAGCAAGAGGATAAGTGCACAAGCATACAAGACTAGAGACAGGACTGAACAAACCAGGCCTAGCAAGAGGATAAGTGCACAAGCACAGAAGACTAGAGACAGGACTGAACAAACCTGGCCTAGCAAGAGGATAAGTGCACAAGCACAGAAGACTAGAGACAGGACTGAACAAACCAGGCCTAGCAAGAGGATAAGTGCACAAGCACAGAAGACTAGAAACAGGACTGGACAAACCAGGCCTAGCAAGAGGATAAGTGCACAAGCACACAAGACTAGAGACAGGACTGAAGAAACCAGGCCTAGCAAGAGGATAAGTGCACAAGCACAGAAGACTAGAGACAGGGCTGGACAGTTGATTTATGTGCTAGAATCAGATGGAATAGTGTTTCACAGATACATAGCAGAAAGGAAGCACGAGTCAAGTTCTATGTTGGTCCTGCAATTGAAGTAACATTCTGCACCTCACCAGATTTTGGCCCTCTTGAGATCACACTGGATGTCACGTTAGATACATCATTAGTCAAATATATCGGTTACTGCCTTACTGGGAGTACAAATGTTCAACAACTTTTTTGAAGAAAATGCATATGAGGCATAAACAGGTTTGTAAGACATTTTGGTATGGAACACTAGTCACGTGACTTTATCAGATGAAAATGTATGCAACCATTTGTAATATTTACAATTGAAAATTAACAAACAACCCCATAATGTTTACACAATGAATACACTAATAACCTAACTAATTATTGCACATTAATACATTAAAATGTGAACATAAATACATTAAGCAATGAATGATCCTGAATATATTAAATACTACATGGTTTTCTCTACCATGTTAAAATAAAGGTAGATGTAAAGTACATTTTGTACAAATACAAAGTGAGTCCCTTGCTGTTTAAATATCAACATACAATTTGTATTTTGAATTATAGGAACAAATAATACACTAATACACTAACTAATTGTTCCACATTAATACATTAAAATGTGAGCATGAATACATTACATTAACATGAAACACACGGTCTTCTCCACCACCATATTAAGTCAAAGGTAGATGTAGAGTCCATTTGATACAAATACAAAGTTTTTGCATTAGCAAAGTGTTTTCTGTAAATTCATTGATATTTAGAGAGTAACAGTTCTTTCAATTTATTTTTAAATTGGTTAATGGATACAAACTGTTGTAATTTACTAGGTAATGTATTCCAGAATACTGGTCCTGGATAATTTATTGAAAATTTCCTGCTGTTTGATATAATAGCCATTTTGGTTTCTTAGATTACATTCATGGATATTTTTTATTTGCGTAAGCATTGATGATATAGAATCTGGGAGTTGGCTATTCGCTGCTTTATACATAAAAATACCTAGTTGATGTTTATAGAGATCATCAAATCTTTGAAAATAAAGGATCAGTGTGTGCGATGTAATGAGAATTTGTGACTATCCTAATATCTTTCTTATGTAGTTTTTCCTTTTTGCATTGACATCACCATGAATTTTTTTCTTATTTCTGTTTGCAGTATGCAGACCTCGACACTGGAGTTGTAGACGAAAAGGACACCACGTCAGTTAAGGTCAAGAAAAGACACACTGCCCTTGGCGAAAAGAAAACCTTTCTTGAAGGAGCGAGAGTTCATAGAGAAAGAATAAAAAAGNTTATGTAGTTTTTCCTAAATCCATATTGGTTTTTTATTTTATGTTGTGTTCTGTTAAAAAATTGTAAAGCCTATTGTACATAAGGTGTTCCAGTATTTTTGAGAGATTTAACAAGAATTAACAAGACAGCCATCCCAAACAACAAGTTCCAGATGGCAAGTGGACAAGGAAGCCATTGGCTTATCAGAGTCTAACAATTTTCTCATCTATGTGTAGCCCACCCTTATCAAATATCTGTCAATTCTATTTTTAAACATATTCACACTACTAGCATTAACACAATCATTTGGCAGTTTGTTCCATTCATTTATCACCCTCCGTGAGAACGAGTACTTTCTCATGTCAAACCTACACTGCTCCTTAACTAATGCTGCTTTGTGTCCTCTGGTTCTACTGCCTTCTTTAAGTTTGAAGAACATGTTCCTATCAACATCCTCATAACCGTTCACTATTATAAACACTTCTGTTTGGTCTCCTCTTAGTCTCCTGGTCTCTAGTGTTGTCAAACCATATTGTAATAAGCGGCTTTCATAACTAAGGTCTCTAAATTCTGGAATCATTTTAGTTGCTCTTCGTTGTATTCTTTCTAGCTTGATTTAAATCATTGATTTAAATCATGATTTAAATCACTCCAAAAAATCATTGATTTATGATTTTTTTTTTACTTCCAATTTTTTTAATCGCTGATTTATATGAATTTAGCACAAATAATTGTTTACAAGCATTGAGATCAACACAGTTTTGTATGTTTTTTAATACAAANGTGTGAGAATTGAGTGCCACTAGCCCTCCAGTCAGTATGCTGTTGATTTAACACACCCCCTCTTTCTAGATATTTCTAATTGTTAATCATTTGAAGGGTCGACCATTTGAAGCTCAATGTAACTTTCACACATCAATTATGTGGTATGAAAAGCTCACTTTCCTAAGAATTAAAGTAAATCCTCTACATAAAGCTTGTTTGAGGTGAGCAAAACCCAATTTAACTCACACATAGAAGCTAATTGCCTTGATCCAGGTATAAGCTATTGAAAGTCAATTGCCCTAACTTTTAAGTGAATAAACTATTGATTGTGGATTTGTGGTGTTCTGTGCCTGTCAGTTCACACATTTCTAGCCAATAAGGAAAGGATATGTTGAGCTGCTCTGCTCTAGCTGGCCTGAGTTTCATGTTGAATTTTATATTTGAGTTTGGAATGACACGTGAAACATGGCTGCTAGTGTTGAGTTCATCGAAGGTGCTAGTGGACTTCCTGTTGTTGTTTTGAACAGTTATACCTATCACAAATCGAAAGCGTTGACAAATGGCGTGAAGTTCACATGTAGCAAGAGGAAAAATGTGAAGTGTAAGGTATTTGTGGTGGTCAGCAATGATGGAACTGTGGTGAAAGCTGAAGATAGCCACAATCACCAACCTAACCTTGACGTACAAGCGCGACAGTTGAGAGGACACTTGAGGAAGCGAGCCAGGGATGAAACGACGTCAGGAAAAGGTGAAACTGCTTCAATAAAGTTTGACTGCGATGGCTTCACCAGGTGAGACAGCATCTGCTCTGCCTCAATACCAGCGTGTCAAGTCATCACTGTACCGTGAATGGAGGAAACGCTCCCCCCTAATGCTATCCACAAGACTTGACATTGACCTGGATGGCCAGTGGACAACTACGGTTCAAGGAGATCAGTTCCTGCTTGGCGAGGACGGCGATGGAGCCGACAAGATAATAGCATTTGCATCCAACTCTGCTCTGCATGCGCTAGCGAATGCTGATACCTATCACAATTTCACAAGGATGGGATGTTTGCAACAGCACCAAGGCTGTTTTATCAAATAGTCACATTGCATGCATTCGTTCTAGGAGTGATGCTGCCACTTGTGTTTGGTCTGCTCCCCAACAAAGATGGGAACACCTACATTCGTTTCCTCAGTTTGGTGAAGGAAAAGTCTGAATCAATCGGATTCACCATCAGCCCCCAATGTATTATGCAGGATTTCGAGAAAGGTCTGATGAATGCCTGCCTACACGTGTTCCCCGGAGTGATTGTTAAGGGGTGCTACTTCCACTACGCCCAGTGTCTGTGGTGGAGAATCCAAGGTATAGGACTATCCGTGAGCTACAGAGAGAACGCTAACCACAGGAATTGGTTTCGTATGCTACTAGCGATGCAATTCGTCCCCATTCCACACGTGAAAGACGCATTTCAATTTATCAAGAACACAGCACCAGATGTACCCCGTGTACGAGACTTCAATGACTACTTCGACAGGACATGGATGAACAGGCAGTATCCAATCGAAATGTGGAATTTCTTTAAATATAATGGCCCTCGCACCAACAATCACGTTGAAGGGTATCATACATGACTCATGCAGAAGGCAGGCAAGATACACCCCAATATGTTTGAGGTGGTAGAGCTGTTCAGCCAAAAGGAAGCCGCATCACTCGTCTCCATCCTCCAGCTACAGTCGGGTCAGCCCGCTCCCAAGTGCAGGAAGAAGTACATCAACCTCGATGCTCGTTTGGACCAACTTGGACTGGAATACATGCTGTGTGACCGGGGAATTGAGTCATATCTCAGTGCCATTGGACACATGATGGACAATTTCACTTAATTTCATTGACTAGTCATGCTTGCATATGGATATGGAATTATATGTGCAAACAACTTATTATCAACTTTGATAAGACATTGTAATGTTTTCTCACAACAATGTTTTGATCACTGCTATGAACACAGTATTGTTTTTATGTTACATTTCCATTTACTGCCTATTTCTCTTAATGGTTGGTTACTTGTATCTGTGTATGACAAACAAAATAGGGTTTCCCTCCAATCAAAAAAGTACGACATTCCAGATATATGACTATTTTCTTATTTAAAATCAGGTACCTAAATTTGTTCACCCCTAAAGTTAAGGTGGGATAGAACACTGAATGGAACAGCCAGGTGGCTTTGGCAAAATGATAAGTAGTGCCACTAGGCCCCCTGTTAGTGCCAGTAGCCCCCGGGGGGCTAGTGGAACGGGAGGGGGGCTAGGGGTACTAGATGGTATTGACACCAGATAGCCTGACAGTAAAATATTTTATGACATTGGGTATGTCTGAGCTATTCCCTTTTTGAATGCAGTGGCACTTTATCGAAAGCTTTCTGAAAATCTAAGTAGACAACATCCACTGGTGACCCGTCATCTACCCACTTTGTAATTTCTTCAAAAAAACATAAGAGATTGGTTAGACATGACCTTGCTTTTAGGAACCCATGTTGAGATGTATTTATTAATTTATGCTTTACAAGGAATTCCACCATGTGGTCTCTAATTAATGTTTCGAGTAATTTACATACAACTGATGTTAAACTCACTGGTCTGTAATTGTCTGGCTTGTTCCTCGATCCCTTCTTAAATAGCGGTGTAATGTTTACGTCTTTCCATTCTAAAGGAACTGTTCCTTCTTCTAGTGACAAGTTAAACACTTTTGCAAGTGGTGTATTAATTTGCTCAACAATTTCCTTAAGCAGTTTTGGTGGTATCCCATCAACTCTGGGTTATTTATTATGTTTTTGTCTGATTTATCGCCCTTAAATTTAATAACTGGAACTGGAAGTGAGCTGATATCTTCTGTGGTAAAAAGCTGAGCTGAAATACTCATTCAGGACCTCTGCCATTTGAAACCCGTCTGAAATCCTGTTTCCACTGTTGTTTTCCAGTGGTCTGACCTTATCTCGAGCTTTCTGTTTACTCCTTACATAAGCATAGAAACTCCTGCTGTAATTTTTTTAATTACCTACCAATTTTTTTTCAAAGGTTCTTTTGGATTTTCTAATTTCAGTTGTAGCTAAGTTAAGTGCCTCTTTGTAGTTTGTGTGGTCTTCTACATTTCCAGTGTGTTCATATACCCCCACAGCATCTGTTTGTGAGCAGTTTTTCTAATAGCATCTTTTGAAAGGTATTTCTTCCTGGACCTTTTCTTTTGTTTTCTTAATAGAAAAACAATTCTCAGTAATGCCCTCAATCTCAGCATTCTGTTGCTGTCTTGTTCTTCAGCAAGTTATTCCAATCTATATTTGCTAGATATGTTCTCATCTCTTTATATTTGCCTTTGTTGAAGTTCCTCCTCCATTGTTTTTATATGTATTCCCTGTTTTTACTTTTATATTAAAATGGATTCTGTTATGGTAACTTGAACCCAAAGGTTCGTGTACTTTAACATTGTCAACTAATTCATTTTGAGAAAACAAAATTAAATCTAACACATTCCCACCTCTGGTTGGCTCCAAGACATGTTGAGTAAGGAAACAATCCTGTATTAGAAGTAGAAACTGATAGTCGTCAC
The DNA here is from genome assembly GCA_009193005.1 of Lamellibrachia luymesi. Taxonomy (NCBI): domain Eukaryota; kingdom Metazoa; phylum Annelida; class Polychaeta; order Sabellida; family Siboglinidae; genus Lamellibrachia; species Lamellibrachia luymesi. The sequence goes on from SDWI01001972.1 coordinate 40,117, forward strand.
CCCCAGCACTCTCTAATGATTTCCATTGTATATGGCCATGGTTAAAATCAGCCATTATAACACATTCCCCCTGGCTCACCTTCCTTATTGCCTTTTGTAATTTTACATCTTCCTCCTGTCCTATGTTAGGACTACAATAAACTACTCCTATTGTTAATGTTGAGTTCCTGGAAACTATGTTACACCAAATTGCATCCTCACAATCTGCTTCACTTTTCAGTGTTATTTCATGTGCTTGGATAGATTCTTTAATATAAAAAATTACTCCACCTCCCCTTCTTTCTCGTCTATCCTTCCTAAACATTACATAGCCTGTCAGTGCTAACTCAGCATTTACTATATCTTCATTTGCCCATGATTCTGTGATGCCTATTACGTGAGGATCAATATCTGCTACCATAACGTCTAACTCACTTTTTTATTTACTATGCTCCTGGCATTTAAGCATACACATTTAAGTTCATTGTCTGAAATTTATTGGTGAACATTTCTCTATGTTTACCCCTGGTAGGCCGTGATGTCCCCTCCTCTCTTTACAATTTTATCCACTTTTCTAATGATAGAATCCCCCATGAATATCTCTGCTCTTATCATTCTCCCCACCTCTGCTCTCTTCTTACACACCTGGACTTTGCAAAGTCTATCCCGCTGTTGCAGTTAGAGGATGTCAAATTACGATTCGCCTTTACTTTGCGTTTGCTGGTGCCATGTTAGAAATTCAATTTATGTTTGTTTATAATCAGTCATGTGTACAATTTGTGCTAGGTAGTCTTCACAAAGACTGTTTTTTTGTTGTAATACACACTTTATGCTACATTACTTAGGTCCAGGGGTGAGATTTAGCGGTCGCCCGGTCGCCAATGGCACCCAAAACTGGCTTCGGGCGACTTCAATATTTGACTACAGTAGCCCAGATGGCGACTCGAAATATTTACGGAGCTGCAGTATTTTAGACCCAGCAAAAATAAACGGAATGTCAATAAACATCTCATAAGTGTTGTCCTGGCTATATGTTAACCATAAATCGTGTGTTTGTGACATGTTTGACATTGCAAGAAATGTTGTCAAACCGTAGCTGAAGCGATATCAATAGGCAGCATTCATTGTATTTTTAATCAACCACATCAACGCTCAACATGTAACTGAACGGTCATTCTACATTGAAATAATAACCGGTCATGTTAATAGTCTTGGTGCCGCGTGGGGCCACTTTTATATATACAAGAACAAATGCCTGTCCCCAGGACGGGATTACGTGTTAGGGTATATGTGACAGCCATGATAGCAATGTTTACCAAATGCCTCAGGCCAATATGCCATCAATACGCTCGAACGTATTACCAGAAACAACCGCGTCACACACGTGATGCAATACTCGTTGAATGTTCAAAATATAGAAGGTTGCGTGGATACTTGTGTTGGTTGTAGAATAGTAGAATATCTGCTTTCTACTGTCTTTTTATTGTGTATTGGTCTGTGACCTCGGGTGCGTGCTTTCTACTATAATAATATAAACCACCCATATGGCACTACGTACTCTCAAATGATTTACGTACCGAAGTATTCGCCGCGGTGCGCGTGGTTTCTTCGATTGTTGGAAGTTAATGTTTTATGCAGCGAACATTTGATTTACCATAAAAACCACTAAGAATCCTTGATATATAGGGTATTTAGAAAAAATAAAACGTTACGTTTCATTAGTGGTGTCGTAGATCATTCCCTGATAATTTGGCGATCGAGGTGCAAGCCGTCTAGGAGAAAAACGTGAACATAAATATATAAAAATATACGCTATCTCGATTATAGTTAGATTTAATTATCTCCATGGTGCGCGGAGCGCTTCTGGTGAATTAATTGGGAACCTGGCTAAAGTTTCTCTAGGCTAGGGTAAAATCAAGTCTGGTAAAAATCAGCAAAACTGTTCAGTTCACAGGACCTTATGTCCTGTGACGCTTGGAGACTTTTCGCATAGACTGTTGGTGTACCATGCTATGAAAGAAAAACAACCTGTGTATAATTGTATACTGCATTTTATTCAGTATTATGTGTCACATTCTATTGAACCTGCCTTAAAAATAAATGTTTCAAAACTGTTTGTTTTTGATGTTTTTTTTGTCGTTGATATCATTCATACATTTTATCTTCAAAGTATTTACTTTCTATCATCAAAGTATTGATTAGCAAGAGGGATACCTAAGAAGCTATTTCACTTGCAAGGTTGGTAGCCCCTGACTGGCTACCTTCCATGACTTGCTAAATCTCACCCCTGTAGGTCTTAATTAAATTTACAACTATTGACTTGCAACTTATTTTCTATGTAACAGTAGACAACAACAAATCCTAATATCACTCACGTTAACGAAATTTCAGTGACCTTTAAATTACACTGAATCACTACCCGCTATTTAAGAAGGGATCGAGGAAGAAGCCAGCAAATTACAGACCAGTGAGTTTAACATCAGTTGTATGTAAATTACTCGAAACATTAATTAGAGACCACATGGTGGAATTCCTCGTAAAACATAAATTAATAAATACATCTCAACATGGATTCCTAAAAGCAAGGTCATGTCTAACCA
>SDWI01001973.1:3211-13511 GCA_009193005.1 Lamellibrachia luymesi
CACAGACCATGGAAGTCCCAGCTGTCACAGACCATGGAAGTCCCAGCTGTCACAGACCGTGGAAGTTCCAGCTGTCACAGACCAAAGGACAGACGAGTAGAACATCCTCATAACACAACTACAAGACAAGCAAAATGGTGTCAAAGACAGGTAAGAGTAAATGTCAAGTAAAAGTTGGATACAGGACGAAAGGAGATGGGAAGAAAAGAAACGGGAGGGAAGACAAATGGAGCGAAGGAGAGGGGAGTGGGGAAGACAAGAGCAAATTAGACGGGAGGGAAGGAGACGTGAGTGAAGGCGATGGGTGTGAGGTAGACAGGAGGGAAGGCGATGGGAACGCAAGCTAGTCAGGAGACGGGAGGGAAAGGTGACAGGTTGATGGGTGAGAGAGAGACTGATAACAGTCTGCCAAGTGACAAGGCTGCAGAACAGAATGTGACGGAAGGGATCCAACGGAAGAGCTATTCTGAGGCAGTGATAGAGGGGGTGAGGAAGAGAGCAGTGTTTGTGGGGGACTCAATAGTTAAGAAGACCGACAGAGTCTTAAACAAGGGAGATGACATGGTGGTTTGCCAGCCTGGGGCCAAAATAGAGAAGATAACTGAGAGGGTAGAAAACATTGTGGGTTCGGGCAAGGGTAGATCTGTTTTAGTACACATAGGGACAAATAACATAGAGAGGGAGGGTACAAGGTACAACTGCCATAGTTAGGAAATACAGGGATTTGGTCAGAACACGAAAGCAGACGCGGGTTGAGCAGGTAATACTGTCAGGGATTTTATCAGTAATAGGAAGGAGGGATCATAGATATTGAAATTGCCGGGGGATGGCAAGAAGCTATGTAGGGAAGAGGAAGTTGGATTTGTGGGGAAGTTTTGTTGGGAGGGCTGATATGTACATGAGGGATGGGCTTCATCTAAGTGGAAAGGGGGCAGCAGTATTTGCAGATGAGTTCTCAGCAGCAGTAGACAGTGGCATGGGTAGTATAACAAATATTTCTGGTAGTAAGCATTGTTTAAACTAGAAGCGCAGTGGGGTTACTTAGAGGTGCCTCAAGCAGGACAAGAGGCCACTAGAACAGACAAACCAATAACAAAATGTCCTGAAAACATCTCTGAAACAGATTATAAATGCTAGTGTTTAAATGCTAGGAGCATAGTAAATAAGAAAAACGAATTAAACATTATTGTAGAAGATATTGACCCTCGCATAATTGGTATAACCGAATCATGGGCTAACATAAACATAACTGATGCAGAATTAGGACTGACAGGATGCGTAATGTTTAGGAGAGATCGAATAGGAAGAAGGGGAGGGGGAGTTATTTTATATGTTAAGGAATCTATTCAGGCTGATGAAATAAAATTAGAAAAGGATGCAGATTGCCATGAAGCTGTTTGGTGCAAAATAGTTTCAGGAAATTCAAAATTAACTATTGGATTAGTTTACCGAAGTCCAAACATAAACGAAGAGGATAACACAAAAATACAAAACGCTATAAAGGTAGTTAGTAAACGGGAATGTATCATAATGGGAGATGTTAACCATGGACACATACAATGGAAATCTCTAGAGAGTACAGGGGGTGAGGACCAACAATTTCTATTTTTAATTCAGGATAGCTTCGTTACTGAGCATGTGCTAGAACCAACCAGGAGAGAGAATGTATTAAATATAGTTTTGTCTACACAAAAAGAATTAGTGGACAATGTAAAAATACATGAACCATTGGGTGACAGTGACCGTAATCAAATACATTTTGACATCAATGTAAAATCAGAAAGTAAAAATAAAAAACGTTCAGGAGAAACTTCCACAAAGGTAACTATAAAGATATGAGAAAATACTTAGCAAAGCTAGATTGGAATAACATGCTGATGAATAAGACTGCAATTGAATGTTGGAATATTCTAAAATATGAAATTGAGAGTATCATCGATAAATTTGTTCCCTTGAAAAGACAAGGAAAACGGTCTAGAAAGACACACATATTATGTGGAGGGTTTATAGGTGTTCCAGAAAGGATGAAGACTACGCATATTACAAAGAGGCACTTAATGCAGCTACAACTGAAATTAGACAATCTAAAAGAAGCTATGAACAAAAACTACCATGTAACAGCATGAATGACAGCAAGAGTTTTTATGCACATGTCAGGAGATTTAACAAGATTTGCCATCCAAGCCAAAGGCCCAGATGGCAAGTGGACAAGGAAGCCATTGGCTTATTGAGAGTCCAACAATGTTCATCTACTTATAACCCGCCCTCGTGAGATATGTGTCAACCTTGTTTTAAATAATATTCACGCTGCTAGAAGTTACACAACCTGTAGACAATTTGTTCCATTCATTTATTGTCCTCTGTGAGAACGAGTACTTCCTGATGTCCAATCTACATTGATCCTTTACTAATTTTACCTCGTCCTCTATTTCTTCTATCTTTCTTGATTGAGAAAAACATATTTCTATCAATATTTTCATACACATTAAATATTTTATGAACTTCAATCTGATATCCCCTTAACCTCCTTGTCTCTAGAGTTGTTAAACCACATTCTTTCAGGCGTTCTTCATAACTAAGGTCTCTCAGTTCTGGAATCATTTTAGTTGCTCTCCTTTATGCATTCAAGCGTATCTATATCCTTCTTACGATATGGTCTCCAAGCTTGTATACAGTATTCTAAATGAGGTTTAACTATTGCTTTATACAGAGGTATAATTAGCATTTTTCCTTGTATGTTATGTTTCTCCTTATCAACCCAACCCATTTGATTAACAATGGTATTGCAGCTTCAAAGGGTAATCAAATTCAAAGCTCAATGAATTGGTGCTTCCTGACATAGAGGTATGGTGATTGAATAATAAGACAGTCATAAACAACTTAACAGTCAATCTGCCTACCATCTGACATGTTGTAAAGAACTTAGACACGTCTTCCACATGATACACTAAAACATTAACCCTACTAACAGCCAGTGTGCGAGAAAGATTCTATACATAACAACAATGTACGCTAGTCATTATGTAAAGCTAACAGCAAGTTAGTTATACACAGCTATGCAACAATTTTGGATTATATGGTAATATAAGAATGTCTTTATTTCAATTGTACATTGTAGGACGACCAGAACACATTCAAGGTCTGGCTGGAAAACGCCCACTATGGTCTTTGACATCTAAACAGACAGGGTTAACTTCAGCCATCAACATTACGAACATGGGGCCATATACATATCAAGGTATTCAACTAACAATACTTCATATTTCTTTAGATATAGCAACAAATTATTCTTGTGTATTTAATAAAAATGTTGTTAAGATGTAGTAGATATGTGATATTTACATGCTTTGATACTATGTACGCACATAATTATGCTGCTATGGAATGTATAATTATATAACAATAATTAAGTTCAATAATTTGTTTTAATATTTTATTTTAATATAAATCCCACACTGGTGTTCTTTTGGTGTCTTGTCTTCGTTCCATGGTAGTTCACACTAAAGACAAGACACCAAAAGAACACCAGTGTAGGACTATCTACGATATCACATGTGACAACAAGAGCAGACACACATACATCGGTGAGACTAAACAAACACTCAGCCAGAGGTTCAAGGAATGCACAAACCTAGATAAACCTACAGGGGTAGGAGACCACTGCCTGGCCACAGGACATTCAATGTCCATGGACAACACCAAGATCCTGGCTAGGGAACAAAACTGGCACAAGAGAAAAGTGAAGGAGGCAATCTACGCCAAGCAGAGAGGCCCCACCATGAATCGAGACCAAGGACACCATCTACCCGCAATCTACAACCAGATTATTCCGACAGAATCTCAGCCACAACATAGGTCATCAGTGCATGAACAAGGTCTGCAGTAGTCAGGTTGAAACATCGCATTTGTTTCAATTTCTGCTCCAAAGTAAGTGTAAATTATTACTTTCTTATGTTGAAGCAGTTTCACCTTTTCCTGGTCGTAAATCACCTGCACTGATGTCGTTTCATCCCTGGCTCACTTTCGCATGTTTCCTCTCAACTGTTTCGCTTGTGCATCACCAGGGTTGGATTTGTGATTGTGGCTATCTTCAGCTTTGACCACAGTTCCGTCATCGCTGACCACCAGAAATGTCTTACACTTCACACTTTTTCTCTTACTACATGTCAACTTCATGCCATTTGTCAACTCTTTAGATTTGTGATAGGTATAACTATTCCAAATGGCCACCGGGTGTTCCCAGTACCTTCGATGAACTCAACGCTAGCAGCCATGTTTCATGTGTCATTCAGAACTCGATTATAAATTTCAACATGAAACTCAGTCCAGCTGGAGCAGAGTAGCTCAAAATGTCTTTTCCTTATTGGCTAGAAATATGTGAACTGGCAGGCATGGAACATCACATTGATTTGTTAAGTTAAAGGTGAGGGCAATTGGCTTTCAACTGATAGCTTATACCTGGATGAGGGCAGTTAGCTTTCATGTGTGAGTAAAATTGAGTTTTGGCCACCTTAAACAAGCTTTATGTAAAGGATTTACTTTAAATCTTAGGGCAGTAAGTTTTCCACACAATTGATGTATGAAAGTTATATGGGGCTTCATATGATTAACTCCACCTACAATTACCTTGCAGAAGAAATACCTAGACAACAGTCATTTGACAAAACTAGAGGTGGTGTGTTAAACCAACAGCATAATGACCTGGGGATACTGGCACTCAGTTCTCACACCTCGCGGGGAGGGGGTGATGTTCTCCCTCCCTTTCACACATGCCTAAGTCTGATCTCTCTCAGGTAGTGACTGGAATAGTGACAGCAAACCTTCTGAAAACACCTGGATAACATGGCTGTGAACTACCCAATAATATCAACTGTTAAATGAGCACTTAATTAAGAGTTAATTGGGAATTTGTCAATTAAATTAACCCATTTTAACAAGATTTGCCATCCAAGCCAAAGGCCCAAATGGCAAGTGGACAAGGAAGCCATTGGCTTATCGAGAGTCCAACAATGTTCATCTACTTATAACCCGCCCTCCTGAGATATGTGTCAACCTTGTTTTTAAACATATTCACGCTGCTAGCAGTTACACAATATGTAGACAATTTGTTCCATTCATTTATTGTCCTCTAATTTAATTAATTAACTTTGGTAAAGTTAATTAATTTAATTATATTAAATTAGCCTGTCTGAAAAAGTTAATTAATTAAATTAACTTAATTGAGTTAATTCAATTGAAATTAATCCATGCCTGGTATCAAGGCTAATGCTTTGGAGGTAGAATTACCACCTTTTCTTAAATTTTTACGGAATCTCATGATCTACCACTTTTCAACCCAAACCTCCCGTCACACTGTGTCTTCAAAGTTACAAAAAATAAAATATGCTCAAAATATTTTGAATCCAAATATACTACCAAACCACAATTTCACCTAAAAAAACACCAGAAAAAGAATTAAGTAAATATACCCAAAATAAAAAAAATTTCAACTTGGGGGAGCCCCATTCCACACTTCCCCCTTGCAACTGTGGCTCAAGACCCACTGTGGTAGATTTTACCCCCTCACATAATGAACAGTGGAAGATCTACCCCTCTTTGTAAAATGTTACTTGACAGCTCTGGAGTTGTAACAGTGTGAGTGATGTCATGTTGCAGAAACAGGCAGCAACTTGGAGATCACAAGCAGAAGAGACAAGTACCACAGACCGTGAAAGTCCCAGCTGTCATAGACCGTGAATGTCCGAACTGTGACAGACCGTGGAAGTCCCAGCTGTGACAGACCGTGGAAGTCCCAGCTGTCACAGACCATGGAAGTCCCAGCTGTCACAGACCGTGGAAGTCCAAGATGTCACAGACCATGGAAGCCCCAGCTGTCACAGACCATGGAAGTCCCAGCTGTCACAGACCATGGAAGTCCCAGCTGTCACAGACCGTGGAAGTCCCAGCTGTCACAGACCGTGGAAGTCCCAGCTGTCACAGACCGTGGAAGTCCAAGATGTCACAGACCGTGGAAGCCCCAGCTGTCACAGACCGTGGAAGTCCCAACTGTCAAAGGACAGACGAGTAGAACATCCTCATAACACAAATGACAAGACAGGCGAAATGACAAGACAAGCAAATGGTGTCAAAGACAGGTAAGAGTAAATGTCAAGTAAAAGTTGGATACTGTACGTAATACAACATACTAATGACAAATACATTAGTACATACTCTGCTGTTGATTTATATTTTTTATTAATGATACTGGTCAATGGTTACAGAGTTTCTCTGATTAACGAATTGAGAAGTTAAATGGCATGTTTGTCTGTCTTAAGAATTGTTATGATCAAATATGTTTCCAAATTATCCATGCTGATTCAGCTAAAACACCACATTGCCACTGACATGGTAGGTAGGTAAAGTCATCCCCCAGGCATTACGCCTTAGGAAGCCATAAAGGCTTATATGGCCAGTGCTTAAACCTGGTTTCTGTAGTGCGAAGCAACTTAGAGTGCAGTTATACTGACTCTCCTGGACGGGACACTAGTCCATCGCAGGTACCTTCCAAACAGTGTTTGTACTCATTTGCAGCTGAGTAGACTGAGGCAAAGTAGGGTAAACGAAATTGCCTAAGCTTCGAAAACGAACCGTGCCCAGTGTGGGTCTTGAACTCACAACCCTCGAATTTAGAGTCCAACACCTTAACCACTAGGCCACGGCTGCCCCCCCCACTGACATGGTTGCTCTAAATTATAATTCTTTTTATAAAGCAAATTTTTACTATATAAAAACTTACAGTAATACAATCCATGACTACACATACAGATGATATCTTTGTTACTAAATATATTAATTCACAGCGATCTTGCAGCTGGTTTTTGTATAATTTTAGAAAGAACCATTAGAAGAACCGGCTGCAAGAACGCTGTTAATTATCACGTTTAGTGACGAAAATACAATCTGTATGTGTAAAGTCGTGGATTGTATTACCGTGAAGGTTTTTTATTTGGCTAAAAGTTTCTTTTTAAAAAAGAATTATAAATTGCAGCAACCGTGTCAATGGCACCAGTTGTTTAATAGAATGCATGAGTCACTCACTAACCACAATGATGTCATATTGTTTCAGCTGAACTGCCTTGACCTTGGAAACACAGAGATACGACAGAGACAACAGACACAAGCATTTCACAGAAGATGTCAACACAAACCACAAGTCATTTCACAGATTTAAAACATCTATGCCACTTGGACAAAAGACAAGAACCACTTCACCGAATCAAACAAGATGTAATATCATTTGAGAAAAGAAATAAGTGACGTCTGAAAGACAGAAACCATTTATACAATTTATTATCGTCACTCAAAAACTGTTGAAGCTAGGATCGGTATGAGTTCAGTAATGATGCTCTGGTGATGAACCTCTGCAGGATTCATAGATGCGATATATGTGAAGAATGGTGGTGAGTTAAATAACAACTGGACACGCTGCAACAGACAAGGAAAACAATGACATTGTGACAGTCACAGAGATTCACATGAACACTTGTGATGGCCTTGGTGGCTGTGTGAACAATAACAACTGGACACGCTGCAACAAACAAGGACAACAATGACATTGTGACAGTCACATAGCTTCACATGATCATTTGTAATGGCCTTGATGGCTGTGTGAACAATAACAAATGGACACGCTGCAACAAACAAGGAGAACAATGACATTGTTACAGTCACAGAGATTCACATGAACACTTGTGATGGCCTTGGTGGCTGTGTGAACAATAACAATTGGACACGCTGCAACAAACAAGGAGAACAATGACATTGTGACAGTCACAGAGATTCACAGGAACACTTGTGATGGCCTTGGTGGCTGTGTGAACAATAACAACTGGACACGCTGCAACAAACAAGGAGAACAATGACATTGTGACAGTCACAAAGATTCACATGAACACTTGTGATGGCCTTGATGGCTATTTGAACAATAACAACTGGACACGCTACAACAAACAAGGAGAACGATGACATTGTGACAGTCACAGAGATTCACATGAACACTTGTGATGGCCTCGGTGGCTGTGTGAACAATAACAACTGGACACTGCAACAAACAAGGAGAACAATGACATTGTGACAGTCACAGAGATTCACAGGAACACTTGTGATAGCCTTGGTGGCTGTGTGAACAATATTGTGTTATTCTTGATCTGCAAATGAGGAAGTTGCTGGCCTCCGAGTAGTTGTGTACGCAAAGCTCAGTTGGTGAATCTGATACAAACTGCCTGTACAAGTTGATAACCAGAGCAACAAATGGGTTGGTGCCTAAATATACTGGTACCAAACTCAGCACATGTACATGGACAAGAGATTCATTTATTGCACGCACGCACGCACGCACACACACGTTCAGTATCAAATACAAATGATTGATTTCGAATAACTGATTCAATGAATGCACGCTCGCACGCAGCAAAATATATGTATATATGCTGGTCTCTGAGTAGTTGTGCCTGTTGTTTGATGCAGCGTGTCCAGTTGTTATGTGTGTGTGTGTGTGTGTGCGTGCGTGCGTGCGTGCGTGCGTGCGTGCGTGCGTGCGTGCGTGCGTGCGTGCGTGCGTGCGTGCGTGCGTGCGTGCGTGAATGCATCTGTGATTGCACTTTCGCATCACTGATCACACACATAACAACTGGAAACACTGAAACAAACAACAGACACAACAATATATGTGTGTGTATATATATATATATATACACACACACATATATGTGGTATATATATATATATATACATATATATATATATATACCACATATAAATACCATATATATATATATATATATATAGCAGCCTACCTGTGGGAGGTCATCAAAATTTAAACATGTTTGTTCAAAATAAAGTTCAAATCCACCCACATTATTTTAATTAATATTGCATTAATAATTGTGCATTTTTACCTATTTTTTTTCAAAGTATAGGTTGTGACAAAGCTTAACATTTCTATTGAAGGATGCCTTACTAGATGTAACTGCATATGTAATGTACACATTTTAAAGTGGTCACGACCATTTTATATTATGGATTTGTACTTGATACATATCTAAAAGAAAGGGCAAAAACTATTGATTTTTCAAATTTCCGATACAAAATATTTTCTGTATTTTCTATTGGAAATCTGAATTGCCTGTATTTTCATATAATTGTGGTCAACACATCACGTCACACATCACTTCGCACATCATTTCACACATCACATCACATCACAAATGATCAGACTTGCTCATTAAACATTTTATATTTGTAGATATACGTAGTTTGATTCATAATTTATTATCTACGGCAGAGTGAAAAAATGCTATTCCTGATATAAGGATTATATTGATGCTTCTGACATCAGTTAATAGCACTATTAAATCACAAGTTTGACCATATAGTGTTGTTGATGCATAGATTTGTACTTGTTGCGTGGATTTTTACTTCATGTTTTGTTATTGTTATATAATAATACTTAGCTTTTGAAGAAAAACTGTGTACAGTAAAAATATATGTAATAAATGTTGATATATTTTGCAATAACTTGTTTTATTGTAGCCTATTAGGTTCCCCACAGACAAATCTGACACAAATTCAACAGTTTACAGTTCTGCTTTTAAAAGGGTAAACAAATTACAATTTGAAGCAGTATGTACTTCAAAAACCACACAATATTCCCTATAGTATGGCAGCATTGAATGCTTTGTATAACGTGAACAGGTATCCCAGTTTCGATATTATTGAGCGTAAAGTATAAATCCTCCCACACTATTTTCAGCACAGTGAAGTTAATGCTTCTGTTACATCCTAGTTCAAGCTGTTACGAAGCCCTCAATACAATGAATAATAAACATTAAATTAGCTCTGGTATACTCAAAATGTTGCATTACAGCATACAGTTGTGTTAAACTTTAACAAGATTTACTATCCGAGCCAAAGATCCAGATGGCAAGTGGACAAGGAAACCATTGGCTTATCGAGAGTCCAACAATGTTCATCTACGTTTAACCCGCCCTCCTGAGATATGTGTCAACCTTGTTTTTGAACATATTCACGCTGCTAGCAGTTATACAATCCGTAGACAATTTGTTCCATTCATTTATTGTCCTCTGTGAGAACGAGTACTTCCTGATGTCCAATCTACATTGATCCTTTACTAATTTTACCTCATGTCCTCTAGTTCTGCTATCCTTCTTGAGTGAGAAAAACATATTTCTATCAATATTTTCATACCCATTCAATATCTTAAAAACTTCAATCTGATCTCCTCTTAACCTCCTTGTCTCTA
>SDWI01001973.1:33690-55102 GCA_009193005.1 Lamellibrachia luymesi
GTGCATTAACCTGGCCGAAATTATTAACGCTATTAAATGACAGTTTTACCTCAAGCAAGACACTTGTTTATGAGTAAGATTTAAAGATATTTGCACGATCTGTGAACTTTTAATAATTTTTTTATATATGTGCGATGTCTGCTTTTTTTTACATTATCTTATATTTTTTGTCGAGATATTTGTCGATGGATTTTTTTAGGATTTTCAAAATTAAATTGAACTCTATTTTTTTCTTAGACTGCGTACAAGAAATAATTTGTCAGTGAAATCACCTGCCGGTTCGATTTTGTTTGGTTTTTTTAACATTAAATTGTTGATTTTTTCGTAACATTAAATTGCACTTTTTCTTCTATTTTTCGTATTTTCTTACACTGCGGTACGAAATATTTGACAGTAAAATCGCCTTTCCGGTTCTGATGCCATCGTGATATTGTTACAGCACGTTTCGGATGATCGCCATATTAACAACACCGGCTATTGCCGTTATAGCGTTGTTTTGAGCACTAAAAATGCGCTCAAACACAATATTTTGTACAAATATACGCCTGTTTTGTACCTGATCCGATGGGGAGTGATGCAAAGAACACATTGGCAGTTAATAATTCAGGTAAAAATGTCATTTAATAGCGTTAATAATTTCGGCCAGATTATTGCACCTTTACAAAATTTTATTATGAAAAAAATGTAATCTTGAAAAAAGAAAAATCTGTCTTTTATTTTACCCATCGTCGTAAGACATTTTCCCGTCTTCAAGATGGGCAGACGGGTCCCTGGCTAAGGGCCTGCATGATAGTAATAACATGGCACATCAAGTAGAGTTAGTGGGATATTAACAAGAATAAATTACTCCTAAATGCTGTAGGAAGTTGACTGATTAGTTAATGGGCATTAGTGATTAAAATTAAATTTGGTGCTGCAATCAGGAACCATAGTCTATCGTGTGTAGTATACTACTTTTAATTCCTGTTTAAGCGCAAGAATTAGTTTAATGTTCAAAGAATCACTGATGTAATTTCATTATGCACCAATAGATATAGACACCAGTAAACGCAACTGCAACATGGTTGGTGATGACAGCAATAATATTCATTACAAGAAGTCAACAGAAAATGGTGCCCGTTGTTGAAAGAGGCTTTGAAACATTGCCATGTCAACGCAGCAAAATGCAAATAGTCACATCACGACTGAAATGAAAATTACGACAGAATGTTATAAAAAACAATACTGTGACCGTTTTAATGTGCTAATCATCATCTAAACAGATGCGATATAGTTATTTCATCATCTGTTGTTCGAAACGTATGGAAACTACAAATGGATTACGTTAACATAAGTGCATAGGTTAACGGATCTGAAAACGTGTCCTGGCGGCATCCTGGTGGTATCATTATTACAACCGTTGCATATATCGTCGATCATATGCCATGCTTTGTGTTAGTAACCATTGGTCACCTGTGTATATAAATACTTTAATATGATATGTAGTAATGTTGGACAACACATATTGTTGCCTTTTTGTGGTCTTTCTGTCTTAATGTGTTTGGCCGTAACATACATACACTCGCTACATTATAACAACATTGTAGATGTCCATAGTCCTGCTTTAGCTATAATGTAGTGTATAGTCAGCATTCTAGAGTCAAGATTTGTGGTCAAATGAATAAGTATTTCTTCATCAAGTACATATCAAAATTGTTCTAGACTGCTTGCCACATTCTGGTAATTACATGCATTTACCAAATATATCTAACATGCAATAACATCTAAAAAAATGTAAATACTTTTTGCATGCTATCTTAACAAAAGCCCAGTGTATAGGTGTACAGGTATTACCATTGCAAAATTTTAATTGTACATTATTTGCAATTTGTATTTTACACGTTTACAATGTGTATATTATACAAGCTATATAATGTACACAATGTCTAAGCCCTGCATACTTTTAGAGCACATTATTTCTATATTGTAAGTTTAAGTTACAATTGTAAAATTGCAGCAAATAAGTTACCTCTCTTTCAGATCCATGGTCAACCCATGCGGAAAGCCTGCACAGGTGATGAATGTTGTCCTCCCACTACCGTCCACCCCGACCACTTCAATCCTCTTGTTGTTGTGGTTTGTGAAGTACAACTTGTTTTTTACTGGATCAATAGCGAGCCCATGAAGAATTCCACAACCTGAACAAACAAGAAGAAAATAACAAAGTGTTTTATTGCTGTATTAATGGCAATTTGTCACGAATGTTAAATATTTTCCAGCGTATTCAATATGGTCACTTTAATACGTCAAGTGCGTATATGTAGCCCATTGTCACTGGTCAACAGCACCGTCATTTAATATATGACATGTTTACCAGCATTATGTAATTGTCTAATGTATGTATACATATTAAAGTGATTAAACAATGGGACCCTGTTAGTTGCTTGAAACCTTGGTTAAGATATCTCATAGTTATATTGTTCTTAACACTATCAGATGTGTTTGATAGATTCTGAAATTACCAAGTTAAATCATGTTTTACAATAAACTGAGATGATGTGGTGAAGTGATTATGTATATTAAAACCATTCTAAGATATATATCTACATATGCTATTTTTCATGAACTCCTATAAGCAATGGTGTAAGCATTAAGTTAACAAATATGGCCTTATTAGTGTTCATTCTGGTGCACTAAATGTGCCACACTTATATTGATTCAATATAACATTCTGTTGTGCTCTAAAATTATAATATTACAAGCATAAACATGACAGAAATCTGGTCAGAGACTTCATTGATATTTTAAATAAATTACATGAACTTAGTAAGCCACAGGGATCATGTATCTGCATAAAATGGTATGTAGTATGACAACTCGTGAACAATCATATAAGTTTAACTTGCCTGAGAGGATGTGCTTTCTACTGGAGCCATCAAATGTCACTTGTGTGATAATGCCATTGCCATGACCAAAGTACACAAAGCAATTAACCTCGTCCACGGCAACAGAGTTTGGAGTACCTACACACACACAATGCGACATCTAGATCACAAATGCCAAATTGGCTCAGCATACAGCGGACATTTCAGAGACATTCCTGAAAATATATATACACCAGCAACAGAACTTCCTGTTCTGATGTCAATGTTACATAGCAGCACGTTAATACATGGTTTTGTACCGGATGCTATGATGATTACAATCATCAATCAATCATTTATTTCCCACACACAGTTACAATACTAGAAATAACAACAAATTACTAAAACATTTGCAACAAGTGTAAATCAGTTAAGAATGGGAAAAATGGTGAGTTGGAAAAGGGGTAAACTGAAGGGCGACACTTATCTATGGTTCACTCCCAACCGTTGTTGTCATTTTAGTCATAGAACGTCGTGTTATTGCAACAAGAAAACGAAAACAACTATAGCATTGTTAACTAGTATGATACATAACTATATATTAAAATTAATAACAGCATATAACAATTTGTACCTGTTGCTAAATAAATGATGACTAATACGTAGCACTAAATATCTAGCTTGTAGCACTTTTTAAATGGATGTATGCAATTAGACTGCATACTAATTTTTATGCAATCAACACAACACAGATATAGAGATATGAAAAGGCTAAATGAATGTTTATTGTGGGGATTAAGTGTAAGCCCCCATTTAAAGAAATTTAAAACAAAGAAATGTGGGCTCCACAAGCCAACACCAGGCTGACTACGCCCAATGCAAGCCTCCTGGACGTCGGGTTCATAGAGCCCACATTTCGACACATAAAACAGTAGCAGTATTCCTAGAACAAATAAAAGAAGCAATGGCATTACTATTGTCATAAAACATCCTTAAGCCAAATAGTCTATGCCCTACATGCTATCATGCAGTCTATGAATACAAAACTACCTGCTTAAAACTACATTAGCTCTAACTCAAGTGTGCGAAGCCCGCCTTACTACAGCACCTGCATCAACTGCTCTGTCTCTGCTGGAATGAAGGAACAGTCCCTCAAGAAATGCTACAATAGTCACCTTGTCCAAAAACAAAGGCGACCGCAGTGACTGCAACAACTATAGGGGCATATCATTATTGAGCATTGTGGGGAAGGCCTTCGCTCGGGTCCTGCTAATCAAGACTTCAGAAACTTGCCTCACGTGTCTATCCAGAATCCCAGTGCGGGTTCAGAGCAGGAAGATCCACCATAGATATGATCTTCTCAGTACGCCAGCTCCAGGAAAAGTGCAGAGAACAGGGAATGCCCCTCTACGTGGCGTTCATTGACTTAACCAAGGCCTTCGATCTTGTCAGCAGGAAGGAACTATTCCACCTACTTGAGAAGATCGGCTGCCCTCCCAAGCTACGCAGCATGGTGGTCTCCTTCCATGAGAACATGATGGGTACAGTTGTGTACGATGGTTTGACATCGGAGCCCTTCCCTGTCTGCAGCGGTGTCAAGCAAGGCTGTGTCGTTACTCCAACATTGTTTGGGATCTTCTTCTCCCTCCTTCTGTCACCAGATCTGATGGGAATCTGTTCAACCTGTCACGTCTGCGTGCCAAAACAAAGGTGACAGAGGTATACGTCAGGGAGATGCTGTTTGCGGATGATGCAGCACTCACTGCCCATTCAAGAGGCCCTCCAGAGGCTGGTCAGTCACTTTTCACATGCCTGCAGAGAGTTTGGACTCACAATCAACCTGAATAAGACGAACGTCATTGCGCGGGATGCCAGCCAAGTCTCCTCTGTCATGATCAATGACTACACCAGTGGCGCGAGGCCAGTAGGACGCCCAGCCCTCAGATTCAAGGACGCCTGCAATCGTGACATGAATGCCTGTGACATCAACCCCAAAGGCTGGGAAACAGTGGCCGAAGACCGCACTGCTTGGCGTCAGGCAACACGCAGAGGCATTGAAAGGGCAGATGAAAAGAAACACCAGCATGTGGCTGAGAAGAGGATGCGGTAAAAACAAAAAGCAGCACTACCACCACTGTCATCCTGTTTCGTCTGCTTTGGCTGCGGCAAGGACTGCCATTCAAGAATCAGCCTTCACAGCCACAGTGGACGCTGCCAAAATTTTACAAGTCAGCATCAGCATTGTTTCTTCGAGACTACGCTCTGCCTTCTACTATAGCTCTAACTCGAATAACTACAAAGGTGGGGCCAATTCACCACCGGTCACCGACACATGTGACCACCCTACCAACCCTAAGTAACTGCGTAAGTTAAGAACATTTAAATAGGACAGTTATCATTCCTAATCAAGCAATTCTAATGTATTTTTTAAATGCATCCGAAGTCCACCTGCCTACCGCCCTGATCTGCGCCTCCGATTCGCCCCTCAGTGCAGCTGCAGTGTCCGCCCCAATACGAAAGCTGCGACCCTTAAAAGCGGTAGTTTGGTAGCCACAGAAACCAAATAGTCGCTTCAACGACACATCAAATTCACTACGTAACATTGGGGACTCATCTGGGTATGCGAACAGAGAAGCCTGCACATTGCCCCTGGCCAGCTGGAAATCTTGCAAAAAAGAAGCGGGGTGGATTAGAGTCCCCTGAATGCATTCGCCTCTCACCTGGAGGTATTGGGGACCTTGCCACGCGCTATGCTTAAAACGCTGGAAAGAAATTGCTATCAACTCCCCGGATAACAAAACATCATCCATGTGCAAACAGCCACGTATTGTGCCACGTGATCGAGGCACCATTTCCCCTATCCGCAAATAAGCTTTGAATGCCAGTACCATCATGGCTCGGAGCATAAGACACTTATACTGAGATGCAAACACTGTGGGTAAAGCATGCACTAAGCGACTGAGTACAGGGAGTGTGACAGGCAGGCGGACATCAGGGACTGTTCCCAGATTGCCAGCAACTTCTGCGTAGTCATATACGGCTGGATAACCTATCTTAGCCAATCACAGTTAAGCAAGGTGGCCATCTGCCCCGCTCTGTGAGCAGTTGACGGGACAAGCAATTTGAACATCGAGGCAGCAATACGTGTTCTGACTTTCATGCCTTGAAGTTTAACAGTTTTCAATTCGTGTTGAAAAATATTTTTTTATTCGACACACCAGATCAACTGCTGCCACTGTGCCGGACATCACTGCTGCTCGTCTGAGACTTGAATATATCGTTTTTATCAATCTTGGTCAATACGCCATTTTCCGTCCTTTGTTCCGTTCAGGAAAAATGGTGGCCGATCACAGTCGAGACACCCGGGCCTTGATTATGGGACATAGCCATATTTTTTGGCTTTGACGGTGTCCTCAGACTTTGCTGTTGACGGCCACGGATGCCATGTTCATTAGATCGGCGTCCGTGGAGCCAGGCTCTTATCTTTGTGCACCGACAAGCAGTGGGAGCACATTTCCATCTTGCGTCCACAACTGGTCGTGTTGCATGTTGGGGGAAATGACCTCGATTCATTGGCCAGTCCGTCCCCTCAGCAAGGCGGGGCGCAGCTCATGGAATTTGCCAACGAGTTGGTGGAATTTGGCTTCAGCCATGTCATCATCTGCCAATTAATTCGGCGTTACAGCTGGCACCATTTTTTACCGGAGGTTGGGGCCACTCGAGTGGCTTGCTTGAACGGCCTCTTTTTGGAAGCATAAGCAAGCTCTGGAACCCACAAACCACAGTATTTCGGGACGACGGCGTCCATTTTAATGATTTGGGTAATTATAAGCTATATCGTAGTAAAAGGGGAGCCATCCTTCAAGCTGTCAGTCTGTTGTAGTTCAACGGGCAATACACGGGAATAAATTCGGGTATCGCTAATTTTTATGATTGACAGAGAGGGGTGGTGTGTAACACCCTCCCTGTAGGAAATAAATACCAACTAACATAATTGCTTTGTTTATTCCATCTTTGTTGAGACCTGGTCACATTAAAAATCGTGTTTATTTAAAAATTGTATAAATTGGCTGATGTTTATTATTCATGCCAGTGTCATCCTTGACAAAGTGAATGAAGTTTGTATCATAGGCGCAGACGACTTCACTCGTCTTGGTAACGATTAACTGCTATAGCATGTTTATCAGTTATTCTATGTATCAGGGTTGTTTGATTTAAATCATCTGATTTAAATCATTGATTTAAATCATGATTTAAATCGCTCCAAAAAAATCATTGATTTATGATTTTTTTGACTTCCGGTTTTTTTATTCGCTGATTTATATGAATTTAACACAAATAATTGTTTACAAGCATCGAGATCAACAAAGTTTTGTGTGTTTTTTAATACAAAAGCACAAAGTGCACACACTTGTGTAGCTGTATTGACACCAGATAGCCTGATAGTAAAATATTTTATGACATTGTGTATACCAGATTTCAAAAAAATTATGATTTTTTTCAACCCTGCTATGTATACTTTAAGGAGTACTAATTGGCCATGGTTTATTACATGTCCGGTATGACAAGCAGTAACTAAAAACACTGGCTTTATGGGGATGTTCACATTTTACTCACAGTGGAGCAATGGCCAATTGAATTGGTGTCCAGGCGAATTGGCCTTTCATTGACAATTCGGCCTGGGTTGCTAGCTTGGCGCTTCGGACCAGCGTGCAGTTGCCCTTGTAAGGTTATTCTATTAATTTGTGCATGTTACATTGTGGAGACACTGTGACAAAAAGGCCAGTTGGCGTATATGCGACTCAGCCATTAAGTGTCATTTCGGTTTGTATTACCAGCTTCTGTCCAGTTGTTTTAATGTTAAGTTCAGCTGGCAGCCTGTAATTTGAACAATTTTACATTTTATAAGCATTGTGACACATTTTCCAGTTGGCCATTAATTGGCAGTTCGGCTTGTATTACCAGTTTGGCGCTTCGGTCCAGTTGTTTATTTTTAAAATGTTATGTTGAGTTAACAGCCAGTAACTTGAGCAATCTTACATTTTATAGGCATTGTGACAAACTGGCCAATTGACATTTCAGATGAACTGGCCAGTTGGCGTTCAGTCGATTCTTCCATGATTCGTTGGAGCTTCGACCACGATTACCAGCTTGGCGCTTTGGTTCAATAGTTCTGTTTTGTAAGTTTTAAACACTGTGATGAACTGGCCAGTTGGCATTCAAGCGATTCTTCCATTTGTTGGAGCTTCAACCATGATTACCAGCTTGGCGCTTTGGTCCAATAGTTCTTGTTTTGCAATTTATAAGCATTGTAATGAACTGGCCAGTTGGCATCCGGGCAATTCTTCCATTCATTGGAGTTTCGGTAAGGATTACTAGCTTGGCGCTTCGGTCCAATAATTAAGTAGCATGTAACTGAAGGACAATTCTATCACAGGGTGCCACAGCATATCTAAGGTGGTTACATCCCATATCTGGTACCACACTTGGCTTGCTGTAACGGTTACAGGATGGCTCCCACGAGGGCATGGCGCCAGCACGCTACTCGTCATGTGGCAGCTACCGTGGAGCCTACCAGGATGAGAAGTCAGACTATAGCGGCAACTGCACCACGTCGGACGATGGATAGACCCCAGCCAGCAACAACGCACATCCAAGCGACACAAAGCGATGACACCCTACAGGTGACAGCACCCCTGTTGGAGACTGCTGCACAGATGACAGCCCGGCAGCAGTGGAACATTCAATTGAAGAGCTGGTTGAACAGACAAATCAGTTGCTGCATGAAATGCATAATATGCTGACAGATCAGAGTAGTAACAATGTAAACTCTGACATGGTTGCCCCACAGGTCAATTCTGGCGAGTTAGCACCACCAATCTGCAACCGAGTCGAGTGACGGCTTCAGCTCAACCAACAACTGAAGCACAACTACTGTTCCCCACAGGCTTGCCCAGAGTGACAGCCTCTGGTCAGGTAGGGGGCATTAATGTGGGGCACGGGCCAGCAGGGGAAGAAATTTGTAACCTGGTGCATGTTCCAGGCATAAATGAGGTTATCAATAACACGAGAAAGGGTGAGAGCATTGACAGCTTGTTCCATCTCCCTGCATTCATACATACCAGAAAAAGTGAAGGCAAAGGTGTGAGCTTGTGAGTTTGTTGAGTTATCAACTTTGTTGCCATAGTCCAGGTCCACTAGTCAGGAGGTCTCCCTGGGTCTGCAGCCACAAGGGGAAGATGGGACATCAGTTGTGTGTTATGGGCCTAAAGCTAAGCCAGGAATTACCTGTTTTACTCAGTGGACGAAAATGTCATTGTACCTGTCCCAGCCAATTCACTATCATGAAGCACCTCAAATGTGCAAGTATATTGAGACGATAGGCAACCTGTCTTGGGGGGTAACTGGCAGGCATATGATAGCATGTTTGCGGATGCTTCACGGGTGGGCATGGGACACAGTGGTATCTGAGCCGTGGCTAAGAGCAGCCAGGTTGCTCAAGCTCCACAGCGTTGAACGCCTTTTCAAAGCAAGGGTGTTGCCCGCCGGCCATCAAACAACCCCTGCTTCGCGTACAACCAGGACTTGCCATGCGATAACCGAAGATGCTGCTACCGACATTAGTGTAGGCGGTGTGGCGCAGGCCACCCAGTGTCACAATGTTCAGCCCCGCTCAGACAGGCCAATACAATTACAAATAAATCACCATCTGCCATGCCCCGCAATAGCCACAAACAGTAAACCACTGCCATCACCTGTTTCCACTAAAGTTCTACGCCATGTATTGCAGGGATATGATAACATTTTGTTAGACTATCTAATTCATGGATTTGCATTTTGTTTTTCGGCTAGGCTGTTCTGGCAAACAGATCAGTAACAAATTTGAAGTCCACTTTGTCTTTCCTAGATATTGCCGATGCTAAGCTAAAGAAGTAGTTGGCTCTAGGACGTATCCTACGTCCGTACAGTACTCTCCCTGATTTTTCAAGCTTCCCCACTTGGAATAGTTCCAAAGAAGTCCCCAAGTGAATACATTGTGATTTACCATTTGTCTTATCTTATAGGTAATTCAGTAAATGATTTTATTCCACAATAATTTTCTTCAGTGCAGTATGCTACAATACTAAATGTCACAGCTGTCATTAAAAAATACCCTTCCACAATCTACTTGGGTAAGGTTGACATAGAATCTGCTTTCCACATAACTCCAGTGTCCCGCTGGACACACCACTGTTGGGTTTTAAGTGGAATGGCTTTTTTTACATGGACGCAGTTCTACCCACGGGATACTCTAGTTCATGTTCAATGTTTGAAGCATTTAGTAGTACGTTGGAGTAGCAAAGAACAAACTGGGAATAATGGAAATGGTTCATATAATTGATGATTTTCCTGTTTTTGGCTGATTCTTCGAAAAAAATGTGCAGCTGACATGAAGGCATTTAGTTAGGGGTTCCTTTGGCACAGGAAAAGACACAAGGCCCTGATACAACTCTTCCTTTTTTGGGCCAGACTCCCTCAAGATAAGATAGATAAATGCAGGTCAATGTTACGCGAATTTTTGACGAAGAAAAAAATCACCCTCAAGGAGCTTCAGTCCCTCATAGGTTTTCTAAAATTCGCTTGCTCTGTCAATGTACCTGGCAGAGCTTTCCTGGGGCGTTTAATAGATTTGACAATTGGTGTAACCAAGCCACATCATCACATCAAACTTACACAAGTGGTTAAGCTAGATCAGAGAGTGTGGCAGGATTTTCTAAGCAGATTTAATGGCAGGGCTTTCTTTCTTGATCAGGACTTCCACAGTGGAGTTTGCTTAGAGTCCAGATTGTCCTGAATGTTTACAGAAATACACCTCAAATTATGGTATTACGGCGAGGGATAAAAATATTCCGGAATTTTAATTGGTCACAATGATCACTAATAATTTTTGTTTTACCCGAATTTAGTTTCCACTGTATACAACAGGTGGCAGCATATATACTGTAGCGTGTTGTGAAATGATTTTTCATTCGCTGTTACTGTTCCTAATTTAACCACTAGGAAATGACGTTACAATAAATTCGCATTTCTGCGCTAAAACAGAAAGACGCGAACACGACAAGAACGGAAAGAGAGAGAATGGCAGAGATTGAATCGGTACCACCAGCCAAGAAAAAACATGTTCCAAAAGTTTAAGACATAATACACACAGGCATGGTCCCTACTGTAATCAAACTCAAAGTTTTGCACACTACCAGATTTGCGAAATCGACTTTTCGATATCGCATGGTGGCCGTGACAATTGCATGTACTGACTACTCTAGTGTGTTGTAGTGACTGTCCAACTAAGTCTAAGACTAACTCACTAGTGTCTTCAGTAGCGAGTTTAGACGAAACTTTACTTGGGTAGGCTTATATATACTAGAGTCGAGTAGACTAGACAACGATTAGACAACTAGAGTTAGTGTATCGTAATGATGTGGACTTGCCGTCTTGGGACTTCGCTTATAAATTACGGTTACGGATGCGACATTAGTAACGACTAACGTTAGCTTATTTTGTCATCGATTCCATGTTGGTTATCATCCCTGACAATTATGTTTTAATTTGAAGAGTAATTCACTAATTACATTTATATTATTATGATGATTTACGATGTGACTTTGATGATCTACAGGCCCTATAGCTATACATGACATCACAGTGCCAATGGCAATGAGTCGATGACAATGACAGCAATGTGTCATGTTTTTGCCATGACTTCTAAGTTCTATATGACGCACTTGTTAGACTTTTAGTCTTACTATTCAGCCATAACCCGAGGCTATTGCTGTGTGCACATAAGTCTATAACAGGTCTCTCTCTACTAAGGAGACCAGGCCTGAAGTAGGCTGACAGCACTCTAATTATCACAGGTCTCTTTCTAAGGAGACCAGGCCTGAAGTAGGCTGACAGCACTCTAATCAGACGTGTCTTGTGTTGACAAAACTAGATGCCACAGTATACAACGTAAAGTTCAATGTGTTCTTTGTTACAAATTGCACCTGTCGATTCTGAACTTATAATTTGGAGACCACCACACATTGGCACTCTGATCATTTTGTGCTTTTCTCCATAGTAAAGTTGTCAATGTAAATCTCAGAATGGTATTAATTTGTTATTTGCTATTTATTACATAATCTGACCATATTTTTTAATTATGCTTGAGTCAGCATGCTTTCTTGATTGTTTTTCATTAAATCCAAATTTCAATGGTTAATTTAATATTCAAAAACACACAATTATTGAGGTTCTTTAAAGTTTGACTTTAAAAGATAGCACACTACAACAGTTCTAGACAGTTCGACTTTAAAAGATAGCACAGTACAACAGTTCGACTTTAAAAGATAGCACAGTACAACAGTTCTAGACAGTGTAAATTAGTTCGACTTTAAAAGATAGCACAGTACAACAGTTTAAAAGATAGCACAGTACAACAGTTTAAAAGATAGCACAGTACAACAGTTTAAAAGATAGCACAGTACAACAGTTCTAGACAGTGTAAATTAGCCATAGATGTATTTGCATTAAACATAGTTACACTTCTGCACATTTCCTCCAATGCTGGTTGTGAGTATCTGTGTTACTGTTCTGTTATCGGAACGCTTCAAAACGCCTCTCGTGCTTGATTAATGATAACCCTGTTTTGGGGCAACCATTGCCATAGGAACGACTCAGTAGTAAAGTATTACTGATAGTGGCGCCGTTTACCTGACAATACTTGACACGGTTTTAAACTATTACTGACAGCGAGCTTATATTCCTGAAAAATAGTATGAGGACATAGCAGGATTACTGACCGACGTTTTTGGTGTAGGCAGCATCCCTCAACTGAAATGCTCATATCTGTATTAAAACAACTCTTCAGACACAATACAGCAAATGGCTCCTCTACTATGTCACTATGTTACTATGTCACTATGTTTCTATGTCACCGTTACTATGCCACTATGTTAGAGGCCTACAAGTGGGGAGGGAGGGGGCATAGATTAAAAATGTTAGATATTTCAATTCATATTTTGATCCTGGACTGAAGAAGAATTTAATACACATTCATATGATATTGGCCATCACGGCCACCTATAAAGGAATACCCTGGCCATGTACACAGCCACTAACTCAAACACATCACCAGCTGTTAGAAAGTACCCATTCAGGAAACAAACACTTGCATAAGCCAAGCTATAACACTGTGAAACCAGAGATCAGTGTATGTTGTTACGTACTTGTATAAGTGGTGAATACTCTTGGCGGACCATATCTCGAAGGGGTTGTGTCCAATGGAAACTTCAAAACACGGTTAGCTTGAACCAACAGCAGAACTCTATGACAGCGGCTTCCAGCAGCTGGGAACAAACAACACAGTACTTACAGGAGGTGTCACTTACAGGAGGTGTCACTTACAGGAGGTGTCACTTACAGGAGGTGTCATTTACAGGTGTCACTTGCAGGAGGTGTCACTTGCAGGAGGTGTCACTTGCAGGAGGTGTCACTTACAGGAGGTGTCACTTATTTATACAACGACCTGTTAATTAAATAAGACGTTAAACAAGCATTTGTTCTAATATTAATTATTCTGCCAGTGTTGTCTGTTGTAATAATAATAATAATATATATTATTTGATATAGCGCTACACCCAATATTGTTCAGTCCTACCCCACTTGGTCTATACCCATGCCGTCTACTCTGTTTTACCCCAGTTGATCTACTTTTGTTTTCAGGGTATACCCCATTTGGTCTACTGTAAGTCTCGTGGCATCATTGATTGAATCATAGTGGTCATACATGTTAAGTTTCAGAAATGCCAATCCACGAGATGTATACGTAAATCGGAGGGTCAGAAAATCGGGGATTTATACGTAAATCAGGTAGTCTCGGAAAATCAGGGACTTGTATGTAAATCGGAGGGTCTAAGAGAACAAAATATTACAAAAAGAATACTTTCCATGACAGCAACAACCATGTTTTATTATCACCAATCACCAACAGTTCATATATGATACAAAAGCACATTATATATATATATATATATTCACAAATAACTCATCAGCTCTAGACATTTGGCACAGAAGAATAACGCCCATGTCGATCTCACATAGAGCATACAGGGTGACTTTACCATGCATGACAGACACACGCCTATAATTGATGAAAACCCCCACACATATATCGCAAATCTACCAGAAAAGAATAATGTCCATGTCGATCTCACAGAGCATGCACAACAGACACAAGCCTACACATTTACTGGTGATCCTTCACATAACCCCATGATGGGAAAAACAGCCAATCGAAAACGGTATAAGGCGGCAAGCACTGACACGTTTGCCAAGACCGAGCACAAGAAATGCGTCGTGATTACGTTGCAATTTAAGCCCGAACGCTTTACAGAAAAATGGCCAATCAGAACTGGTATTGACCGGTATTAAACATTTTCTGTTGACCCAGAAAAAATATTCGAGTCAGCCGGAAATAAAACCCAATTAGGCCATGCCGAGTTCAGAAAATAACATAGAAAAAAAATTGTTTTGGTTTCACTGAAATTCCAGGAGATTGGTTCTCCATTCCAGGCGATCAGGAGATTTGGTGGATTTCCAGGAGTCTCCTGGCAAATGCAGGAGACTTAACATGTATGAGTGGTATCACTGTGCTTCACTGATTGAAGAATAGTGGCATCACTGTGCTTCACTGATTGAAGCATAGTGGCATCACTGTGCTTCACTGATTGAAGCATAGTGGCATCACTGTGCTTCACTGATTGAAGCATAGTGGCATCACTGTGTTTCACTGATTGAAGCATAGTGGCATCACTGTGCTTCACTGATTGAAGCATAGTGGCATCACTGTGCTTCATTGATTGAAGCATAGTGGCATAACTGTGCTTCACTGATTGAAGCATAGTGGCATCACTGTACTTCACTGATTGAAGCATAGTGGCATCACTGTGTTTCACTGATTGAAGCATAGTGGCATCACTGTGTTTCACTGATTGAAGCATAGTGGCATCACTGTGCTTCAATGACTGAAGCATAGTGGCATCACTGTGCTTCACTGATTGAAGCATAGTGGCATCACTGTGCTTCACTGATTGAAGCATAGTGACATCACTGTGCTTCACTGATTGAAGCATAGTGGCATCACTGTGCTTCACTGATTGAAGCATAGTGGCATCACTGTGCTTCACTGGTTAAAGCATAGTGGCATCACTGTGCTTCATTGATTGAAGCATAGTGGCATCACTGTGCACAGTTTATGACAGAACAACTGACCAACATACCTGGCCAATCAACATTGCAGGCTCAATACTGCAGGATAGGGAGGCTGATCAATAGGTGAAGCTGTTCCCAGTACTTAGCTTACTGGGAGCGTGCACACATGGCCACTTGTCTTAATTTTTTTACTTCGCTGTTCACATCATTCACATCTACGATTTCTGTGAGGCCGACCGAAGCGGAGACAGAGGAACACAGTTGCGTACCAGGGTCTCGTCATCATGCGGACAGAGTGCAGTAACCTACCCAACACTGTTTCTGTGTTAATTTTAATGCACAACGTTCTTCTAGTACATGTATGTAGAATACTAACAGATGTAATATGAAAGAGGGCTTCTAAAACAATGCCAATTCACAGGCTTACTTTAAATACTTACACATACTGTTACTTCCTCAATGGAATTCACTTTAATAAAAGCTCAAGTGCAGCCAGAATCCAGGAGAGGTTGCAGGAGAGTATAAATTAAAACCCATTATTGAGTCATTCTTATGAAGCACTTGAGCCATTCTTATGAAGCAAGCACTGAGTGAGTCATAATAAAGCACTTGACTAATATAATTGATATGAATTGAGGGGGTTCATTGGAAATTATGAATACGCCGTACAGGGCTAAATTTATAAAAAATTTAATTGAGTCTGTTTGGACAATTACAACACTGAAAAAAATGTAAATTGGACTATATCCAGCTTATAGGTTTGAATTTCTTCAAAATGGCTTACACAGAAACTCTTTATACATGCTACACTCTCTATATATTTAAATGGTTTCTTTTGAGGCACTAAACAATACAGATATTTATAATCCTTTACTTATAACTTGATCAGGTTAAGAGATTTTTGTGTGAAACAAAGGATCATGGTAAACATTTACTAGCAGAAACTCTTAGTGTTAACGATGTGTTCCATACATTATCATAACTAGCATAAATTAGAGCAAATTAACATAATATAAATTATTTTAAACCCCTAGACATTAGGAATTGTATTGTACTACGAACACCGAAGAGGATAACTTCCCAATTCTTCATGAAGAAGTGGAGGCTGCAGTTAACTCCTTAAAGAAAGGGAAATAAGCTGGAGTTGACAACATCCCAGCTGAATTAATACAGGCTGGGGGAGAAGCGGTGACTAACATCCTCACAGCAGTCTGCAATAAGATCTGGCAGACAGGAGATTGGCCTACTCCATGGACCCAATCAATGGTCATCACATTTTCCAAAAAAAGGCAACCTACAATTGTGTCAAAACTACCGAACAATCAGCCTCATCAGCCACCCAAGTAAAGTCATGTTGAAGGTCATCCTTAACAGACTCAAGCCACAAGCAGAGAACATCATCGCTGCAGAACAGGCCGGCTTTCGAGCAGGACACAGTACTACAGAAAAAAATTTCAACCTTAGAATCCTCTGCGAAAAGTACTTGCAACACCAAGAAGATCTCTACCATGTCTTTATTGACTTCAAGAAGGCATTTGACAGGGTATGGCATGCTGCCATCTCCCCCAATAGTCTTCACTCCCCTGTATCCCTCGCCCTCATTCTCCACTCCCCTGTATCCCTCTCCCTCATTCTCCACTCCCCTGTATCCCTCTCCCTCATTCTCCACTCCCCTATATCCCTCGCCCTCATTCTCCACTCCCCTGTATCCCTCTCCCTCATTCTCCACTCCCCTGTATCCCTCTCCCTCATTCTCCACTCCCCTCCCACTCCTACCAAATCTGTCTTCATATAGATAGTCTCCGGTTCAGGCTTCTTCTTCTCTTTCTACCCTCCATACTAAGTAGATCCGCTCTTTTTGTCAACCATTCCCTTCCATTCTTTCCACATGTCCAATCCACTTCAGCTGGCTCCTCACCAGCTTCCTCGTGAGACTCTCTCTTGCCCCAGCTTCCTCGTGAGACTCTCTCTCGCCCCAGCTTCCTCGTGAGACTCTCTCTCGCCCCAGCTTCCTCATGAGACTCTCTCTCACCCCAGTTTCCTCATGAGAATCTCTCTCGCCCCAGCTTCCTCAACTCCTCTTCGCTTCGCTTCGCTTCGCTTGTCTATTCTTTTCATTCCCGCAAATCTTTTCACCCGGTTATTATCACAAACTTGCAGTTTCTCTTGTTGTTTTTCTGTCACTGCCATGGTCTCTAGGCCGTGTAGGTAATATATAATGGAAATGCTGTATTGTGTACAAGGTGCCTGTATATGTACTGCTAAATAGGTCAACAACAAGTAAACAACTGCTGGTGACATTTCACCATTTAGATAACACGTACTGTAATGTCTTGACTGAACTACAACTTGTTATCCCTCTCACCGCTCACTGGAAAATAATGTGCAATACCCAAGTACATCCGGGACTCAGAGTTCAGGCGGACGTGCGGAAAATAAAGCATGTTTTGTTGTAAGCTTGTCTCCCCATTTAGAAAAACCCTAAAACTGGCAATGAGGATGGTCACTGTCTCTTCACTCTTGGTGAGTTAATCGAAACTGAACTGACGCTATAACTGAGCTGACCGAGCCATAATCATGGCGATAGCCTTGACTTAGTTTGCTGCATTTGACATAATTATTGGGGCCTGACGTCGGTCAGTGATGGGAAAAATGGTTGATGAGATTCGAAAGTGAGGGTCTGTACCTTTGGTCCATGTATCAGACGGAAGTGAATAAGCCACTGGTAAGTATCACAACTGACGATTCACCTGCAATTCCGAAAGCAATGTCCACAGCAGACGTCAGGAAAACAACTCTTGAGGATGACACGTTACAAAGAGTAATTGAAAACCTGTTGAATGGCCGTTGGAATGAACCCCCTGGGAAAGTGGACATTGACACACTAAAGGCACTGAAGAGAAACCTGTTGAATGGCCGTTGGAATTAACCCCCTGGGAAAGTGGACACTGACACACTAAAGGCACTGAAGAGAAACCTGTTGAATGGCCGTTGGAATGAACCCCCTGGGAAAGTGGACATTGACACACTAAAGGCACTGAAGACAAACCTGTTGAATGGCCGTTGGAATGAACCCCCTGGGAAAGTGGACACTGACACACTAAAGGCACTGAAGAAAAACCTGTTGAATGGCCGTTGGAATGAACCCCTTGGGAAAGTGGACATTGACACACTAAAGGCACTGAAGAAAAACCTGTTGAATGGCCGTTGGAATTAACCCCCTGGGAAAGTGGACACTGATACACTAAAGGCACTGAAGAGAAACCTGTTGAATGGCCGTTGGAATGAACCCCCTAGGAAAGTGGACACTGACACTAAAGGCACTGAAGAGAAACCTGTTGAATGGCTGTTGGAATGAACCCCCTGGGAAAGTGGACACTGGCACACTAAAGGCACTGAAGAAAAACCTGTTGAATGGCCGTTGGAATGAACCCCCTGGGAAAGTGGACACTGACACACTAAAGGCACTGAAGAAAAACCTGTTGAATGGCCGTTGGAATGATCCCCCTGGGAAAGTGGACATTGACACACTAAAGGCACTGAAGAAAAACCTGTTGAATGGCCGTTGGAATGAACCCCCTGGGAAAGTGGACACTGACACACTAAAGGCACTGAAGAGAAACCTGTTGAATGGCCGTTGGAATGAACCCCCTGGGAAAGTGGACACTGACACTAAAGGCACTGAAGAGAAACCTGTTGAATGGCCGTTGGAATGAACCCCCTGGGAAAGTGGACATTGACACACTAAAGGCACTGAAGAAAAAGCTGATGGTAACAAGTGGTGGACTTCTTCTCAAGGGAACGAAGCTGATGATCCCGAAGAAACTTCAGGACAGAGTTGTTGAACTGGTGCACCAGGAGAACCAGGGGATAGTGAAAACAAAACATCTGACCACAGAAAAGGTGTGGTTCCCTGGGATAGATGCACTGGTCGAAAAGAGGGTGAAGAGCTGCCTTGCCTGTCAAGCCAGCACACACCCGCCGAAATCATACATGGAACCTCAAAAAGTGTCAAAGCTACCAGATGGACCAAAACATCACAACTGACTTCTGTGGTTCACTCCCATCAGGCAACTACCTGCTGGTCGGAACAGATGAGTACAGTCGGTTCCCAGAAGTAGAAGTCACAAAATCAACATCGGCCTACTCCACAATCCCAAAGCTCGACAAGATGTTCAGCACTCATGGCATCCCTGAAGAAGTTAAGTCGGACAATGAACCATCGTTTCAAAGCACTGACTTCAATTGCTTTGCTGAGCACTCAGGCTTCGAACACAGGAAGATAACACCTGAATGGCCACAAGCAAAGCTGAGAGATTCATGCGAACCCTTGAAAAGGCTGTTCGCTGTGCACTGATCGAAGGCAAAGGGTACCGATTCCTGCTCAGCTACCAAGCAACGCCTCACAGCTCGACACTAGTACCACCAGCCAGGATAGCCCTGTAGACATTCTACTACTCATTTTGTCACAGGACAGCCCTGTAGACATTCCAATACTCATTTTCTCACAGGACCATGTTAGTGATACCACTGAATGGGTTGTAGATATTCAGTTTCTCCAACAACCAGAGTCCTGAGTGATTTATTATACTCGGTTTAATTTCATGATTAAAATATTCCAAATATCCACATTATTGAAAGTTCTTCATACAATTTGTAAAACATTTCTTCATTTTTACAATGAAGTAGATCGTTCAGGTAATCTGCATAAATTTATTTTTCATCTGACTTCCCACCATGTGTCTTAATCCAATATTGCATATCTTGTTTCAGATGATTCCAGCAGCGTAAAAGAGAAATACCAGGAAGAACGTTTTGGCCTGGGTTAGTAATTCCTTTTTCTCTATCTGTAACTAGGACTGCGCTGCATTTTCTAAGACTAGGAACCATTTCTCTCAGATTTTCAAAAAACAGCTCATGTCTGATATTTTCTTTCATGGACCAAAAAAGCCAGTGGGATACTAGGTTCAGCTATGAAAAGGATATGTTTCACTGTGAGAGGGTACACATCACCTATATTGAATGTTGTTTCATAAAATAATGCAATTGACTGAGTTGATTTCAACTGGAGAAGTTTTTGAAGCTCTTCTAGTACATCCTTAGAACCTATCATACATAATAAATCAGGAAAAATTGTGAGATTCCTAACAAAATCACTTAAATGGTAACCAGATTCAACTAGATTATACACATCATCATGACTTAATCTTCTTTGGATTTCTGGAAAAATGTGTCAATATGTCAATAAAATAAAGGGATGTAGTTAAATTAGATATCTTAAATATCTAATATTGATTAATATCAACAACAGCTCATTTATTTTATGTTTAGTTTTCCTTGCTTTTGCTTCACAGATGTTCGACATCTTGACAAAATTGCAAGCATGATTTTATTAAGTGATTAGTGGATATATACAATTATATATCTATATTATCCATTTTTGCAATGTATCTAAATTATATTTAGTTATTTATAAATAATATATAATAATATATAATAATATATCACATATACTCAGTAAAACACAAATCAACATTGTTTGTTTGCTTCATAAAGGAATACATCTTAATTAAATAAAAGCATATCTTAATGTGTTTGTTTTATTTTTATGTCTACTACTTATGTATTGGTATTCTATACAATCAGCAAAACATCATGTACATTTTCTGAAACATCATAAAATGTTTTTAAGAAAATTTTATTTTATAGTGATGTTTTTAATACATCTTTAAAGTGAAACAAAAGTCATGGCAACTAAGAGATCATAAAAACTAATCATGTGCAACTAAAATCAAGAATATCACGCCAGTGTTTATTTAAATCGGATTTTTTTTATTTATTTGATTTTTTTGAAATCTGGTATATAGAAATTTATATAGATGTTTATATTTATAAACTCTTTCAAACGTGTTCTATTCAAATCAATTTGGGTACTTGTCTTAAAGAGGGTACATGATTTTGCTTATATAAAGACATTAGACAATGTCCACAAGGCCTCACCCCCTGTGGTTGCATAATCTGTCTTGCAAAGGAAAGCATACTGTGTGTTTGTGGCTGTAGCAGTATATATTGTTTGCTGAGAGGGTGGATTAGTACCTGTCCAAGGCTCTGTATACTCTAAGGGTCTCCAACCAGACTGCAAACTGGTACAGTATTAAACAGTTGTAGCCCAGACTGTCTCACGTGAGTCAACATACTGAATTGGTAACAACTAGCGCAAGCTCTAAGTGGACTTTAACTCAGGGCTTCTGACTTGAAAAGATACTTCCTCTGGAAGACAAGTTTGTGTGGCTTCACTGCATTCAGAAAGGGAATAGCTCAAACATACACAATGTCATAAA